>SNQJ01S0140081.1:9240-34450 GCA_010110895.2 Picea sitchensis | reverse complement strand
TGAAATTTGGACATTTGAACAAAAATTTACAAGTTAAATGAGTACATCAATAAAAAAAACATACTAACCTTGCAAGTTCAAAATCCGAGCTATGTAGATCGAGAATTGGATTTGTTCAACCAATGGGTGACGGAAAAAATAAATAGCTCAAACAAAAGCCAAGAACAATGTCGCAACCATAGAAATTGTGTCGCAAAGTATCTTAAAGTTAGGTATATATAGATCAAATAGTCAACTAGTCGTTAACATCGACCAATGAGATAGGCAAAATTTTCAGCGTTATTGCGACGAAAGTTCATGGCAATACGAAGAAAATCACGACCAAGTTAAAATAACCTATTCGTGGATATTGCACCAAAATTTCATGGCAATATCGACAAAAATCCTTCCCTATTTAAAAACAAAGATGAAAATAATGGAAATGTGAAAACATTTTGTGGAATAATCCACCCATATGTAGTAGTGTCATGTGCCACTTTACCCCAGTGCATTTGGAGGACATACTTGGTAGTGTATTATTTATTCTTCTTCTCCAAGACCTTCGAATCATGTTCCTGACACCTACTTGTGTTGGTTGATGAGGTATTCCCTCTTGCTAGCAGATCTCTTCCTATTGACACCACCTCATTTTCTATGGGAACAATATTTAGAAACCTTTATAGTACCTTAGATATTGCAAACATTAACAACAAGTCTAATTACTATTGATAGTGTGTATTAATTAATTACTCTTGATCAATATATTTTACAAGTGTTTGATGTCAATGCATCTATTTTCACTTGCTATAATGTATGTAATACCTTGGTGCCCATTTTCATCGTTAGTGGGTTGTCTCGTGTCTATATATATATATATAACCAATAATCAGAAGGGTTTTCCCACGTTTGAATTCAAATCATTTATTCAAATGGTGTAGAATCATGCATTTTGTGTGTTTGGATTGAACACGTTGAGCCATGGTAGCTTTTCATCCTAAATCTACTTCCTAAGTTGCACATATTGTACCATCTATCTCATGGCATTGGTACTTTTCGAGAACTTTTTTGTACTTCACATGACTCCAATTGTTATCCTAATATTTAGTAAGACATAGGTCCACTTTGTATTTGCTCATGGATATGCTTCCATTTTGACATGAATCCATCATGTATTCTTTCATGACCATGATTTTTCATTTGATATATATATTCCATGGATCCACAATGTACTTGATTGGTGGCCATGATTTTTTTATCCTAAGCATGGGTATGTCTACCTTGGGGAAGAGAGTAATCTAATACTTTAGTTTTGTTTGCAAGTACCTTACAGATATTGAGTTTGTTGGACTCCACATAGTTTCTCTTACCAAATTCTTCTACATTATTAAGATGCATTTCATCCATCAACTTCCCTTCTAACCTAAATTAGGGAACATATATTAAAGCATTATTTTTTCACCACTAACCATGGATACCTTGTTGACCAACATATTATCCATCACTTATCTTTGTTCCATATGAAACATATGATAAATTATTTTTTTTCCTCATAGCCATATTATTCCTTTGATAAATTCATGGGTACCCCGACATTTCCCTAAACAAAGGAATGGGTGTCTTCCAAAAATGATGAGAAACAATAAATGTGGACTGATCCTAAGCAGAGTTTACAAGATCTATATTCTTGTACAACCTTAATTCCCATTTACAATAAACATAACCAACTTATGATAGTATAAACTGGGTTCAAATGTTGGAGAATAAGCACTCATCATTCTAGTACCCTTATACTCGAGCACTGTGTTGATAATTCATCCCTAGATTTTATGAATAGTACCTATTGAAAAAACCCTTGTTTCTGGAATTGACTCTCTTTCTTAGAGTTGGGATCAAAATCCTTTTTTATTTTCTCATCCACATTTGGTAAGGAGTTTGAAGTGTATTTGAATTCTATAACTGGTCCATGCCGAAGGAACCCAGACTTTGGTGACAAAGGTGCTAGCAATGGATCAAGTATTATTTTTTAATTATTTTTTTCACATTTTTATCGACATATAAATATCTCTCTTCTTTATCCCCTACAAATTATGTTGCAATTTACTTGATTATTAATAGTCAATTACATAATTCGATGAGCAGTTAACCACCTATCATTATTTAGGATCAGTTAGTTACAAGTTTGTCTTGTTATATTGTCATTGATATTTAACACTTTAAATGGTTAGAGGAAGGTAGTGTTTTATTTGTGTGCAATATTTCAAAAGTATCTTGGAGCATTTAGGACTTTCTCTAGACAAATTGCAAGATACAACAAAGAGACTAGCCAACTAGTCAAAGGTATTTTTCTTCATCCATTTCCTTTATCTTTGATGTAATAATTGGATCTGGAAAGTTGAGTAGTGTTTTTTCCATCCACTCTATCTATGATATGATCCTAGTAAATGGGAATTACTTCCTACAACACCAATCTCCTTGATATATTATTTCCCATAAGAGAATGGATTAGAATATAGCCCTTTTAAATATGCTAGGTCTTTTAAATCATTAAGAATCTTCCTCAAAAGTTCACGTACTTGACTTGCTTCAAAGTTCTTATTTTTATTACCTAAAATTTGGACTAACTTTTTTCAAATTCAAGAATATAGAGATATTACAATCAACATGTTTAATTCTAAAATAGAGATATTATAACATTAAATATGTTCTCTTATAATCTTGTTTCAATTAAGCCAAGGACCTTAGATATAAGCATGTAAAATTATATTGCACCAAGAAATTTAATTGGTGGAAAATGAGATGTGGTTTAAAACCAAGAAATTTAATTGGTGGAAAATGAGATGTGGTTTAAAACCAATTGGAAAATAATTAAAAGGTATATAGTTATATATATTTTCCTACAAATCACTATGTATTAATTGATATGATTGGTTCTAAATAAAAAATATATTTTATAGAGTGAAACAAATATTTGAAGTTATCCACCCATTTGTGGTTCAATGTAATTTTTTTAGGGATAGTGGGGAAGTGCTAGTTGATCATTCCTCTAGTATAGTATTCTCATCAAGGGGGAACACGGATAAGGGTTAGGTGATTCTTACTCAAATATGGTAATCACATCATAGTGTATCTATCAAATAGTCAATCGACCTTTCTCAAGCGTAATTTGTGTATAGATCAGGATACTAAGGAAGGGTCAATTGACCCTTCCTCAAGTATAAAAATTTCTAGGGGATGTTGAAGGAATATCCTCTAACCCTTACTCTATCATATTATTTTCATCCTGGAGATACATGGGAAAGGGTCAACTAACCCTTACTCAAGCATGGTATTATTTCCTAGGGGATCAAGAAGGGTCATCCAGGGGATACTCTTCTTCCTAACTAATTTTACAAATATTCCTAACTTTATTACCATATTGGAGGATATCAAGGAAGGGTCGATCAACCTTTTCTGAATCACCAACTGACCATTTCTAAAGCATAGTATTTTCATTGACATGGAGAATGAGGAAGGTTCGTCTGACCCTTTCTTGATCATAGTATTCTTTTTGTGTAGGGGCATGAGGAGGGATCAAATCATCATTCCTCAATAATATAATTCTCATCAAGGGAGTATCTGGGTAAGCGTTGATTGACCCTTTTTCAAGGATAGTATTTTCATTGAGGTTTACCATGGGGAAGGGTTGATCAACCCTTCCTTGAGAATAGTATTTTGATTTTTGGGTAGAATGGGGAACTATTATTTGATCCTTCCTCATGCATAATACTCTTGTTAATTGGTAGAATTGTAAGTATCGATAAGGAAAAATATATTGAACAACATATCTATCTAAAAACATCTTCAGTTGAAACTTAGAATACAGATATAATCTCTCAAACCTTAGTTGACTAGTAGACTAATGGATCAAAAAGAAAAAAAAGGAGAACTATATTATTGTACAATCAATCATATAAAATTATTGGAAGTTTGCATGAAACTATTAAATATTGATATGACCAGTCATCAATCCAACCACACTTAACCTTGGTTGTATGCATTGGGATTTTTTTTTCCTTTCACTCCTCTTCTGCAAAGACCTATAAGAATTACTATCGTCATTCCATGAATGTTGATTCCTGGACATATTTCTCTAATATCTATTATGAGGATGTTGATATGGTATGGAACTTTATTTCTACTAAACATAAGGTGAAAGCTCAAATCCATACTCAACCATAGGTGGAAGGTATTTCTATAATTTAGCAACAACATTTTTCCATTTTTCCATATGATTATCAACCAAATATTTAGTAGACTCAACAAAGTCATCATCAATTATTTTTTTTTCCTTCAACTTAATCGACTGACGTTTTCCTACATCAAACAAAACAACACTCAGTGTAAATCAACTTGTACTTGTCAATGAAGTCCCATCATATCCAAGACATTCTCTAGATAATCTAAGCTCAAGAATAATTTAAACAACAATAATCTATCCACCCTCCCCAAGTCCATCACTAGTATATCTCATCTTACTCAATCATGACACAATACCTATAGTATGTTTTTCAAACTACTAAGAAAACTCAACAATAGTTGCCAATAAGGCATGAGAAGAGGCCACCCTGTCAACATCATCCATCTTACAATCAACAAGACTACCAACAATATCATTATATGCATCATCATGAACATTTGTATAACAATTAATCTAGGAGGGGTTTTCAAACACACCACAAATATCCTCAACATTAGAGTTCTTCACAACATTATGCAGTTAATTAACTTCTAGTTCAAGACCCTTTTTGCAATCCCACAATCCCTAAATAGTCTCTTATTTATTAGCCATCTACAACAATAAAATATCATAATGTGTCTTTGAATCATATTATTCATCAAATAAACAAACATTATCCACTTGGAGGGGAGCATATTCTTCATGAATCTCATCAAAAGATACCTACAAGAAGGTAGCCTCATTCTCAAGCAGGGTATTGGATTTATCCAACCCATTAATCTTATCCTTGAATCATCCATACTCTATCCAACATTGAGTAATAGTATTTTGCAAGGAAATGTTTTTTTACAAATGTGATCATGGTATCCCTCCAATTTCTTCAAAAATAAAATAAAATCCACCCATATTTAAATAGGAATTAAAACTTTATAAGTATATTCATGCAATTTTCTAGTCAATATTCACAGAGGCCAAAAATATAAACTTCAATATGTCATTAATAAACTCAACACAACATTGATATGCCAACAAAATAATAAATCCCCAAGGATACAGGTCCCCAGTATTTAATTTAAATAATGACACGCACCATAGCAGTGACAACATGTTGGCTCCAAAGCTCATATAACCAAACAATAGCAATATATAATTCCAAAGTGATAATGCAACTAATATGTTATAATACCTAGGTCTAATCTTCTACAACAATGGAATTAAAAATCAATTGTGCTATAATGCACAACAATAACGAGCATTATCGTCAATGCTTCAAATACCTAAAATAGAAATATATCTTCTCCAATGTTATGCAAAACATATAGATTTTCTATCAACAAACCTTGAGGAGAAGAACCTTGGTCTGTCTACCACAATAATAAACTCCAACAATCAAGATGGACTAAATACACTAGGGACCTTACTTCTATACTCTATAAGGAATATAACACTCAACATCTGGTCCAATGATCTCTTTCATAGATCATTCACCTAATTGAAATCCTAGTCCAAGCTGGTCATGATTGTATGATCCAAACATTGCTTCAAACACAATTCATACACTTGTAACTCTAATGATCCATATTTTAGCAAAATGTTTTCTTATGCTTTGATCAATTCTCCTCCATTCACATAGGATTTAGTCGACCATGAAAACATATCTAATCAATGGATCCAAACTCCAAGATTTGAGAAATCCATCTCTTTTCTACATTTAATGCAACTGGGGAAACACAATCAATAGAGTGCACATATTACTTAACTATATATTCCATTAAAATTCATCAAGACTTTACATAAAATCCCTAAAATTAGTAGCTCCTTTAAAACTATCATTTAATCAAACAATCATATCTTTAGTCATGCCAAAACTAGGGTACACAAGGTAGTGCATCATATAAAAGATCATTATAGCTTCAACATACTATCAAATCCATAATCGACTTAGTTATTTTGACAATTTTGACAAAAATGGCACATGCACAACCTTTTCATTGAAGTTATAGATAAGATCTTATGTTTATCTTGAAATTGTTTTTATATCAATTTATTTTGTTTTAAAATAAAAATGTTGATTATTTGCAAGTAAAAATGTCAACTATTGTTAATTTCAATTGATTTGACAATATTATTTTTGTTCAAGTAATATTGAACCACAACATTGAAGAATATTTAGAAGTTCGAGATGGTGGTTTTTATTGTGCCCAACTTATTATCATCATTGTTTCTCAATTATGCACTATTCTCACCACTCATTTTGTGTTTCATAAATGTACACTATTCTATGTGAAGAAATGCAAATTAAAAATATTTTCATTAAATTTATGAGATGTTATGTTTATTTTGAAAATGTTTTTATTTCAATTTATTTTGTTTTGAATTTTTTTTGTTTATTAGAAATTTTAAAACGAGGCTATCTTTTCCCTAAAGTTGTAAGTTATGTTTATGCTAAAATGTTTTTATATCAATTTATTGTTTAAAATTAAGGTTTTCTTTTCATTAAAGTTACAAGTTATGTTTATGTGGAAAATTATTTTATATCAATTTTTCCATTTTAATTTGTTTTCTTATGATGATGGTTTTTATAGAACTTATATATTCTCTAGATGAGATAACTGCTTGTCAAACTATGTATATATAAAATGTATTACAACACTCATATATTCTCTCAAGGAAATAACAACTTGTCAAAGATCAAGGATATAAATTGTATCCTTAAAGGAGACTTCGTTTGTTGAAGTAATAGCAAACCACAACAATGGAGAATGTTTAAAAGTTCAATATGGTAATTTTTATATAAAATTTATGCTTGGGTGCAATAATGGACTTTGTTTGACATTGTAGTTATACCTCTTCATTGTGGAACACACTGATCCAAATGCGACAATGATTTGTTAAAGTGCTTACATATATAATTTATTACACTCATCAATTATCTGAAAGAAGGAACAACTTGTGAAAGCATAAAAACACAAATTTTATCCATGGAGGAGATTATGTTTGTCCAATATGGACCACAACATTGGAGAATAATTAAAAGTTCAAAATGATGGTTTTTATACAAAAGTTATGCTTTTGTGGAGGGTTGCAGGCAATAGTAGACTTTGTTTGTCACTATAATTATACCTCTTCATTGTAAAACACACTGATTTGGATAAGACCTCAACTTATCAAAGTGATTATATATAAAATTTATCACACTCATATATTCTCTCCAAGAGATAATGATGTGTTAAAGCACATGGATGTGAATTTCATCCTTAGAGGAGACTCCCTTTGTTCAAGTAATAATGGACTACAACATTGGAGAATATTTACAAGTTCAAGATGGTGGCATTTAAAAAATTTCTTTGGAGGAGAATCCTCATGTAATAGTAAACCATTTGGAGAATATTTAAAAGTTCAAGCTAATGGTTTTTATATAAAATTTATGCTTTAGTGGAAATTTCATGGGTAAAAAAAGACCATTTGGAGAAATGTATATTTAAATAAGTGAAGTTAGTGTTATAGTGGAAATCGAGAAAAATGGCTCACACCTTGTTTTTCAATGTAGTTATACCTCTTCATTGTCGAACACATTTCACACCTTGTTTTTCAATGTAGTTATACCTCTTCATTGTCGAACACATTGCTCGACATTAGTTATATTCAATATCTCTTTAGTGCACTTGCTATTATTGATATGACTAATTGTGTTTCTAAGTGGATGGACACAATGTCCCTTTGAAATATTCTTTTTTTTTTCTATTCAAATGTTGAAACTTGCACCTACCTTTTTGCAATCACTCTCTCAATCCTACAAAAATACTAAGAGAAATGTAATAGAACAAGAGTTTATGGGGTCTTACATGTAAAAAAAGAACAAGAGTTTATAGGAATAAATATTTTTTAGTAATTAGTACATTTTACTAATATTTTGTATGTGATAATGTTTTATTTGCTTAATAATATCTCTTTATTTTTTTATTTTTTGAATTGGTTATGTTTGATAAATTCAATGGTACTTTCAACCTTTTTTTTATGACGTTTCCATCTAAAAAATTAAAATTACAATTACAATTATATAAATCAAATATATAAATATTATGTATTTTTTATATTTTATTGTGTCGAAATATTTTTATGTCGGAATTAAATAGGTTTTATGAAAAATAGAATATGAGAAATTCAAGTATGATTTGGGTAATTATTTTGGAAAATTGTATTTAATGGTATTAGTGGTTGTAGAAACACAATTCTTGTGAATGACCATGAAAGTAATCTATGGGATGATGAAAATATATAATCATTACAAAGAATTATAATTATGAAGCCATAAATGGCAAGTACTTGTAAATGATATGTAACCAATTTTAAAAACTTTGAATGATATAAATTAAATATGATTGAAAATTAACTGCAAAGTCTAGTTTCATATGTGTCAATTAAAGACTAATAATTATAAATCCATGAATGATGAATACTTGTAGATGATATTAAATCCATTTAAAAAAAATTGAATGATACAGATTAAATTTGATTGAAAATTAACTGCAAAATTGGGATTCTGAAATGCAAAGTTTGGTTCCAAATGTATCAAAATTTGAAAGTGATAATATTGGATTACAAAAGTGCAAAATTGTATTCTCGAACTGCCAATGTTAGCCTTCAAAATTGTAAATTTTTATTATGAGCGTGCCAATATCGGATTCCAAAGGTGAAAAATCCAATTCCAAAAGTGTCAATATTGAATTCAAAAGTGCAATTCTAGAATCCGAGATTGGTATTTTGGAGATGGATTTTGCAAATTTGAAACCCTAATTTTGGACTTTAGACATTTTGATTTTGACCTTTCTTCAAAGGGCCCTAGGATGAAATTAATCCAAGTTTTAAAAAATTGGGATTTTATAGTTATATTTTTACTTATGACCCTTTTCCTTTTTGGATATCAATCATATTACCACTTGTCATATTTCTATTCCAAGAGCTCCTTAAATCCTACATCTATTTTTTTTTTTAGAGTTTGGACTATGTAAAAAATGCCGCATGGTATATCCTCATGAAAATAGCTCACCTCCAAATATGTTAAATAATGCCTTAAAAAAAATTCTCTTTCCTCAAATACCTCAAAGGTGAAACATGCTCCCAAATATGTGAAATACACATCGAATAATGTGCAATGCCCCAAGGGACCTTATAAGCTACCCTATATGCCTTCTTGGAAAGGGTGTTATCATTAGAAGAATAGATTCAAGATAAATCAACAAATATTTCACCCTTGGAATAGAACACTAGACTCCTCATCAAAGAGGCCCCTTTTACCATGAAAATGTATTTCAATACCACATGGGACCTCTCCAAGAATGATGTTTCTCCCTTGGACCTTATTTGACCTATACCTTACCATAAATAATGCCTTGGATATTTCCCTAGGTAGGGCATCCTTCATCTAGGTTCCTTCAATATTACATCATATATCTGTGGGTCACAAGTGTTTGTATCGTCAAATTGATTTTCAATGGGATAAGGAACACATATCGGGAAAAATTGTAACCATAAGATGATTTACTATCTAAAATATTTCCCGAAAAGAACTAGTAAATGTTTCACATATTCAAGATTGGTTTGTAACTGAAAGTTTTAAAAACATAATTGGAAATCCCAGAGGGGTCATTATTGGAGATACTACTATTTCTAGTCTAGAAGATCCTATATCAATAGGAAATTCCCTACCTTAGAGTGTGGTTTGAATTATTAATTCACGTGATTGGAATCAATCGATTGGGACTGAAATAGAACATGAAACCCAAATCTCCCAAGCAGTCAGAGGAAAATTAGATCTCTAACTGCATGCATATTGAAGAATGAGTCAACGACTTATAGGCAGTGGCTTGTTTAAGGAAACCCACCCGAGCCGCAACAAGAGAAATTATTCATTGGGAAATTGTCATTGCTTATGGATCTGAACCCGGGTGGTCTATTCATGACCATGATTACTCTTGGGTGAAACTAAGTGGAGTTCCTAACGAACTGATCTGAAAAATCAACAGATGAGTCATGGTTAGGGGTGAAATGAAAATTGAACTCGGAGCTAGTTAGTTCTCCTTGAAATACATTGAGGAACAAAAGTTGAACGAACCATCTAGGGTAAAGCATTGTTTCTATATAGGCCATGAGAGTGGTACCAAATCGAGATAAACTTTGAATACAAGATTGCCCCAATAAAAGGGGTAAATGTTAGCCAGTGAGATGATGGGGGATAAACTTCATCATCAAGAGGGGAAGTATTAGGACCTTGGGTAACATCCATGTATAGGGTACTCCATAAATGATGAAACCAATTAGTGATATGTTCCTCCAAGTTACAACATGTAACAATTTCCAAGGATTGTTTTCATTATGCTATCAAGAGAAGAAATCCCATGAAAAATGAGAAAGAAGGCATGCATTTTCAAGTGGTAACATTTTATATGAACCTTCTTTTGATTTAAGCACCTTTTTTTATCAATAATATGATCAAATTCAACATCTGTAACATCCCGCACTACTAAGCACACTTTTATTTACATATTCTTTGAGGACACTTGCGTGCAAGTGATATGATTATGGTATATTATGATTTCATTTCGATTATGGGTTATATATGAATATGATGTGTTGTGACTTATTTTTATTTTGATTTATATATATTAGAAGATGTTATTGATGAGTTTTCTTGAGTGTGCAGAACACATGACAGGTTGTGGATGCTGATGGAATCAATGGACTTCCTTGGACTCCAGGATTGTATTTGTTTGAGTATTTCATTACAAGAACATGTGATGTATGATTGATTTTAGTATGATTTATGTATATGGATTATTGACACTATTTTTTTCAGTGGATGTAGGCTTGACGATGCTTTCTAATCCGACTCACATAAGGAGTAAAGGGGCCATGCACATAAACTAGACATTGAGGGAGAGGTGTGGCAGCATCCCTGACACAACCTACTAGCACTCCAGCCATGGCTCAAATGGTAGGTTAACAATTACCTAGTTTGAGAGGTCCACGATGTCATGAGGGAAGACTAAGATAGTTGCTCATGAATATTTCTAAGGGGCGCGCAATAAGGCAGAGTCCTTATTCCTTAGAATCCCTTAGTCTCTCACAAGGTCGACTGAGTGGAGTGTTGACTCCAAGGGTTGGACAAACTTCCAAAACCATTCAAGGAGAGTGGCACCCTTGGAGCATGAAGGTGCGTCTTGAAGGGAACATCATGTAATTAAAAACTTGAGCCAATAAATATAGGTGGCCTAGAAAACATTGAAGTGACTAGACCTTATTAGAATAAAATAATTAACTAAACAGTAAATTATTAATTATAAGCCTAAGTCTAAGACAAATCCTAAGTCTAAGTTTAATTAAGGGACTAATTAAAAATATTAAATAAATTAAAATAATTGAGATAAATCAAATTCTAGGAAAAAGTGAGTAAAATCCAAAGATTGTATAAAATGCACATGTGTGCTTGAAATTAATAAATTGGATTTTTAAAAATAGAAGAAATAATAATAAGAGTGAATAGGTGTACACATAGAATGGTATCTAGAGTTAATCTACCACTAGTCTAACTAGAAGAAGAATCTTAATCCAACTCTAACTAAGATCTAGTTAGGAGACACACATTAAATGAAAATTTGGGGAACAAAGGGACAACTAAGAGAGAAAATAGAAACACATTGGGGAATGTGGGGGAAATTGGTTTTTTAAATAAAATAAAAATGGTAATTACTTGTGCAACTTGGGGAGAGTGTGACAAGTGTGTGGGTGAATAATCTTAATTAAAATAATTAAAAAGATAATTAAGTGTGCATGAGGACATGTGTCATTGGGGAATTTTCCATAAAACAAATTGTGTAGAAGAAAAAGGGATCTCACTTATTCTTGGTAAGGTTATGATGCCAAAATGTTTTTGACTATGCTTTACTTGTGATATTTGGGAGACCAAGCTTATAGAAAGAGTGGAAGCTCTACCTTGCGAGGCAAGCTTGGGTGCTATTATTTTTGGTTTTTGTGTGTGGCCCCTTTGCGGCTCAGGGGGCTAAGGGGGAAGAAGAGTACCCCTAGCATTGGTTGGGAGGTACTGGTGAAGTTATTGGATTGGAAAGCGGAAGGAAGGACACAGCACAAATATATTCTACGATTGGAGATCCTCAACAAGTTTCAACCAATCTGTTAACAATATTTCATTGTTTACGATATTCTGTATTTAATAAGATTGCAATATCATGTAATTATGGATTTGTAAATTATTGGAAATGATGAACCTTTAGTAATGGAATTTGTTATTGTGTATAGATACATTCATGTTATTTGGTAATTGATTAAACTATGGATAATTATCCATATTTTAAATGGATAGACCAAATTATCTCGTGGATATAGACCTCAATTTAATTGATGCATGTTCTTTGTTTTCGAATGCATTACCTAGGATTCATTGACAATTATGATTACATTTTAGTACTGTGAGATATTGTAATCTCCTTATTCTATTGAATGATATTAGTGAAATATTCGTTGCAAATCTTGAGATTTACAGGGAATTTTCTTTTAAAAACTAAATCTAATTTTATATCTATGTGAGATCGGTCGGAGAAATTAAACAAAGAAGAAATTTGAATGGTTCCTTTCCCTGATCCGATGACCAAACAAGAAGAATGCTTATTACACTTCGATGAATCATTCCTAAAATTTTGTAATTACTTCTCCCTTAGGTTAATTGAATACTCCTCCCTCGGAAGAAGGTTAAAATGTTTGATTTGTCTCAGTTCATTACAGATGATAAGCCTTGCAATTTATTTTGACATAAACTTTGGAAAGTCACCAAAGGTACCTCTACTAGTTTTTGGTAACTAACAGATATATGGTCAGCGTAGAAGTCTTTGACCGATTTCAAAATGCACTTTTTATATTAAAGGATATGACTACCCAAGTGCGATATCCTAGCTTTTGATGTGAAAATATTTATCTAAATAAGGAAACATCATCGAAGCTTGTTAATTTAATAAATCATGATAGCAGTCATGGGAACACGACCAAAATTAATAGGACACGAAATTTAATTAAGACAATTTAATTAATTAATTGGTATAAGGTATCACAGAGCCAAAAATTTTAAGATTATCCCACAGTTTCATTCAATTGCGTACTTTGAGAAGCGTCATTAATATTTCGAACTTAGACCCATAGTTCTACCCAAAATCAACATCGCCCAGGTCACTAAGTTAAACTTTAGGTCCTATGATCTTCCGAGCTCTCTAGTTATGTGGGAATTAATCCCTCAAACACMCGTCGACTAAAATGCAGGAGATTTTAGTGCTAGAACCCTTCCAAGTTTCTTACTCCTGGATTCCATAAGTACATGGTTTATATGAATGTTGTGTGTTTGGTGTTTTCTTGAACAATTGCATCCATGTTTAATATATGTTGTTAGATGCATTTATAATTGTGGTATTAGGCAAATGGTTAAATATGTGTCCGATCTGTAGCTAGTAATCTACAGGAATTTAATTAACAGAAAATATTTATGATTTAATGAGTTTTGCACGTAATGTTGCTTAGCTAGAGGTTGGGTACGTTACAAAGTGGTATCAGAGCTTCTGGTTCAAACATTGGACCCATATGGGCCTAGAACCAGTGCAAATTTGGGAAAATTTGTTGTTAGAGACTTCGTTTAAGTGAATTTGGGGAAAAATGAAGAAAGATCAAAATGAAATCCCCAAATTTGTGAGAAAAAAAAATCAATTTTAAGAGACTCGGATCTTTTTAATAGGTTCAATGGATCCAATATACAAAGTTACAAAGTTAAAATCGACCTAGAAGGTCAAAATCCAAGTTTTAATGGTCGTTGCAGAAGTTGGACAACGTTGATGAATCGATGGTCGAGATCGTATTCGATCACGAGATGAATGACCCAGATTCACTTTAATAAATTTAAAAATTAATAAGGTTTCAACCATTTGAAAGGTTGAGTAGATCAACATCAGATATTAATTTTCAGTAGTTGGGAAGTTGAAGAAGACCAACAGTCTAAATTATTTTCAGAAATTTGGGAGTTGGAGACGATCGACAGTCAAGATCATCTTGGCTTGAGGATTGACGACCCAAATTCGTCGGGATTTTAGTCAAAAATTTCAAAGTGTTGGAAATTTGATAAGAGAAATTGTCAACGGTCGATGGTCAGGTTTTTTGAATTGGTGAGGAGTTTGGTTTGACCAAAATAAGTCTACGATGGTCTATGGTCGATGTTCAGGCACTGCTAGAGTTAGACGAATTTTGATAAGATCAATGGCCAAGATAATTTTTGAAATAGAGATCAATGGTCCAAATTCATCGAAAGTTTAGCCGAAAATATTCCAACTGCCAAAATTCACCAACAAAATTCATCGATGGCCGATGGTCGGGGATCAACAAAAAATAGTGAAGGTTTCTTGCAATTGAAGGAAATATCTGATCATCGATGGTTGATGATTAGGCGTCAACAGATTTAGCAAGGTGTTTTAAATTTGTCCTAGAGAAATGGTTGATCATCGTTGAAGGAAAAGAGGATGATGAAGTGTCATGCCACGTCAGCCAAGTTGATTCCTTAGGATGATGTGTCATGTCGTGTCAACATTTATGTTCCATGCAACGTCAACAAAGTTTCCTCATCGAACAAGAGATGGGAAACGAATGATGTTCGAGGTTCGAAGAAATTGTAACTAAGTTGTTTTTCAAATGGATTTTCCGATGGTTGATGGCCAATGGTTGGGGATCGATAAGGTTCATGTGTGACTTTTTATTTGTGAGGAGAGATTACCGATGGTGGATGGTTGATGATCAGGCATTGGGGATATCGGTGGGAATGTTTGGTTTACAATAAGAAATATCCAATCATCGATGGAGAGCAGATCAATAATCCAGATTTATTCTGATTTGAGATCAACGACTCATATTTAAAAGTCTGTTATAGCAGTAAAACATTCAAATTTTTAATAATTTTTTTCAGGTTTTTGAAGGTCATGAACTTGTAGGGTGATTTTGAGGTCGTAAACGATGTTTTTAGAAATCAAAACCAACGAAAATAGATTGTACCAAGGTATAATATATCTTTGAAACTTAAATAAAATAATTCAAAGAGAGATGTCCAATGAGCTATTCTGGGCACAAAACAGATCTCTTATGAGAAAGTTACGGCTAAAACAGTAATGGTAAAAAAAATTGCACTAGCTTAATTTCAGAGGGAATAAATCCTTTCTTGGAGGTTCATTTGGGGCACATTATCAATCTATGGAAACATTATGAACCATAGAATACAATTGTAGAGCCATATTTGGAATTTGGGTATGTAAAAACATGAAAAAAGAGAAAGAAGGCATCCGTAGCATACATGGATAAAAATGTAAAACAGTCAAAACTTTTGAAACTGTAACTATCAGTCTGGAGCCCGGTTAAGGATGAAACTTGGAAAAATCATCCAAAACGTAGTAATGAGCATATCCAATTGAATTTCTATCAAAATACCAATGTACTTGGTGTAAGGATGCATGGAAAAGGATAAAATTGGTAAGCTAGAGGAAAGTCCAAAGGGGAAAAGTTGTCATTTCCAGATTGCTGCAAATTTTGACTGGAGCATCAATTTAACAATATGATTTTTTTTGTGAATTTAGTGTAGTAGTATTATTTATGTGATGTAGAAAAAATTTCTTGGTTCCTGATATATTTTCCTTTGTAAGTGGTGAAATTTGGTGTTTGAGATTATTTACACCAAGGAGAAAGATGTACAAAAGGGTTAAATTGGAAATATTTAATTTCCTATAGGTTTATGCTTAGTGCTCAAAATTGAGAAAGAAAGTAATCATTGGAAAGCTATTAGAAAAGAGAATTTATACAACCACTAAAAATTTAGTTTTGATCCAAATAATTCTCAAGAAATCAGAAGGAAAGTTTTTGGTGAACTTGAAGGACACCATTGAGTAGAATGGAATTTCAGGAAACCATAACTTTTGGCTTGTAAATCAGATTGAAGAATGAGTATGGTCAATGGAAAGGTAATATAGGGGATATCCTGATAGAAAGAATAATTTCTCTAAGGGCTCATTGGGTTTCTCCGTAAATTTGCAGGAAAAAGTTGAATTGGATTCCATGAACTGTGTAACTACTCAATGTGAATATTTTTCCAAATAATCTCAAAATTTGGAGAAACATTCCCAGCTAATAGAGCTTAGTGTCGGAAATGATTGTTGGGTAAGGAAGAGTATTGAAACCCATAATAGTGTTGATTCATAAGTATAAAGTCACACTTTAAGTGAAACAACCTAATAACGAGAAAAAGGTGGTTGAGCTCGTTAGCAGGGTATTGTTAATTAGTAGAGAAACACTCAAGTAGAGAGTGTTGTGTGAAGGGATTTCTAGCAACAGGATAAGATTCCACAATTGAGCATTGTGTGGATCTATTCTATATTAATTAGAGGGTCCATTGGACAAGAAAGTAGGTCAATCTTGTATAGTTGGATGAAGCATCAAAGAGCCACAAAGGAAAGTGCAGCGTTGTAGTGCAGGTGATGTAAGGTTAACAAAGGTCTAAGGAAGAGAAAAAGAATATTAGTTTTCAACTACTATAGAGTCTGAATTTCTCGCAAAGGAAAAATCAATAGATATTCTTACATAAAGCATGAAGCCATTAGGTGAAGAATCTCATTGCATGCTCAAGGAGTTAAGGAGGACTCCATAGACTTGAAGGTAGAAATATAGTGAAGGATAAAAAACTTGTTGCAAGAGAAGGAAAAGTATGTCATGAGATAAGGTGTGAATGTTACAGAATATTTTCCATACGGACAGGTGACATCTCCCTTGGATATCTACAGAAAAATAAACAAATGGACACTAATATTCTTTTAGATCTATTCTTTATGTCTATAGGCAGATAATATAGAAGAAAGAAGTGTGACTTACTCCTTTTCGACGACTTTCCTTGTCGATCTTCAATTTTGGTCTTGTTGTCCAAGCTTCTATCAAGATGAAGAAATTCTACAAGGAACATAACCACACCTTCTACTCCTACAATATATCATTAGACAAGAGCATATCTATCTATATAGACATACATGTATAAACAATAGTATAAAAGAAATAGGCCAAGTTATAATAATGGAGAAATATGGTGAAGTACTTACGAACCAACATTGATGTTGTAGCATCTCCTCCAATATATCTAGTCTATCCATTACCTGAATGTCTCAAGATCATAATGATGATTCTTTAATGAATTATCCTCACAAGATCAAAGGTTCGCCACTCTGAAATCCCTTCTCCCATTTCACCTTTGAGTGGCCTCATTATATAGGATTTGGGAGTCTTAACCACCATCAATGTAATGTCCTCTAGCCCTGTTATAACCCTAAATTACACCATACATGCATACCTTTCATTTGGCCCTCTTACTTACTATTTTTTCCAAGCCATCACTGAGCAGCTCTTCTTAACAACCATATTTTTGAATATGTACGTGCCCTGCACCAATGTTGCCTACGTACACATGCTTGTTGCACCACTAAAAATCGCGTACATACGTTAGCTGCACCATTACAGCCCACATATACCCACAAATGTTGCAAAAATTAAAAAGTTGCAAGGAATTCGTTGAGATTACGGGCTATTGGGTAGTTTTCCAAATGTCCCACCACCTATAGCCCGTCACCCAACCAAATAACCATCCTTTTGTCATATAAAAGGAGGTGTTGGGGTCTCATTCCAAAGAGAAGCATAAGAATAGTGAAACTATGCCCATTTAAGATCCCCTCCTTGCCCCAAGAATTTGCAGCCACCTTGTGAGTTTTGTGCCATAATTGTCCATTATTTCCTTTTTCCTCCATTATAAGCCTATGCCATTTCCCTAGAGAGAAGTCTGAGAGGAGAAAGATACGTGGAAGTGTAGTGTTGAGTTTTGTACCTTGGGAGGTGTTCCCCATGTGCTTATGACCTCCTTAGAACATGAGGGAAGGACATTACACTTTGTACCTTGTACTTTTGTCTAATTTCACTTTGACTTTGTCTAAAGTGAAATTTAGTCATTTTGGCCTAAAAGTGACTATTAATTCACAAAGGGGTCAATTAGAGACATAAAGTTGACTTAGGAAACTTAACCCACTTAAAAGATGGGCTAGTATTGACTTAAATGGGAATGGGGAGATCCTCAACCATTGATTAGGTGAGATGAGATATCTCAACCCTTCATGTTTTAGGTTTCCTTTTGGATGTTAAAGAGTATGAGAATTGAAGGAGGGCGCATTTTTCATTGGTTCATTTGTTCATTGAGAGAGGAACTCTTGGAGGATATGAGGATGAGGTCAGTTTTGTGAGGTTTCTTGAGATTTGGATCTAGATTTCATGGAGGGAGGCTTTCATCATATAACATAGCTTATTTACTGGAGAGTTTTGCTGTTGAGGAGGGAGTGCTACATTTCGATTAGAATTATATGATTGAGAGAATTCCTATGTCAGTGCAGTGAGATTAGTTGTAGAGGATAGCCATTCAACAGAGCTTCATTCTTGTGGAGGGGTTTTCTATTCTGAGCTAACATTTTGCTTTTGGAGTAGTTTCAGTGGTTTTTTCCAGCTTGTATGTGGGGCTCACTTGGATACTTTGGGCTTGTATATTAGCTCAGTTTGGGTTGTTATTGTATCAGGTTCTATCTCATTTATTGTATTAGTTGTAATCTCTCTTCTACTTTCCTCATATACATTTACATTTCCAAAGCGGTTTTCCCCATGGGGGGTTTTTCAAGGTCATGTTGACCAAAATACCTATGTCCTACAAAATGCATGTTGTAGTCTCCTAGATATGTTTCATTTAGCGGTAATGATATTTAGGTGTGTTATGTTTATTTTTGAGATGCATGTACTAATTTTTGGTTACCAAAGCATTGCTAGAGCACCCAAAATTGAGAACATACTTAGTAACAAATCAGCACTTAAGTTCTTGGGTATTTTTGTTATAAAAATAATTAGCAAATACTTGAGGAGAGCGATTGAAAACTTAGAGCCTATCATGGTCAAAGGAAACGGACCAGTGAATTAAGCTTGATGGGACTGGATTTTCATGGTATGGAAGCGGTGGATTTTGGGCGGTTGGGACAACATTTGATGGTTGTCATACATATCTTTACGGAAGATTTTTGGACAACCATTGCACTCGATGATGGTTGTTAGAGGTGTTTTCAAAGGGATAGTTGGGCGGGTTTGGACACTAGTCGTAGTCCCGGCTTTTCACACCTACGGTGGGAGTGAAGTACGTTGGCGTTGATACCTCTTTTCACACCTATTTTGTTAGGGTGAGGTCATATATTACCTTGTCTCTTTTCACACACGTGTTGGCAGGTAGAACAAATGTTTTCCCTTGGAAGTGTGTGAGAGGCGGTTGGGGTTTTCGGTTTGGAAGAGATGCGGCGTAGGATCACGAGTTGAGGAGACGGGTTAGCGAGGGAGCTAGCAATTGGTTGCCTTAGAAGGCGAGGATGGTCTTAGTCTTGGGGGACCTCGAGATATGGGATATAATCGAGGCAGTTTTTCCCCCCATTCATATCCTTTAACTCCCATGGTGGTGAAGAGTTCGGAAAAAGAACAACAAGGAAGAACTATTTTGTGGCGCCGGTTAGATATATCATACCCCATTTGGCGAGGGAGGCATCTACATGCAAGTTGGCCTTAGGAGCTCCACGGTGACACTCATAAATGAAATGGGTTGCAACAAATCAATCCCAAAGGCGACCTCAAACCACTTTGGATTGGAGGTACTTCAACCTGAGAGGGATCTCTTGAACAATGTCACAATATGAATTTAAGTAAGCGTGAAAAGGTGGAAGCGGTTATGTATGGGTAAATGATGGTCTTGGATTTTTAGAGTTTGGGGTTAAACCAAGAAAATGGTCCATCGGGCAGTCAAATGAAAACCAAAGAGGAGATAATAGCGATTGATCAAATAACTGCGGCGAAGACGAAATGGATCTATCTTTCGGTAGCTTTGATAATCATGATGGTAGCGGAAAAAGGGAAGGAAGAAAGTGATGCTTGAAGGAATATATGCGAATTCAAAATGCAGTTGATCTTACACCCGATGCGTGGTCTGAAGGAAAAGACAATAAACAATTCTGAAGAGAACCATAATCCATTCGTTATAGTAGTGGTGGTACTAAATTACAGTGATACACATCGGTTTAGAAAAGCGAAATTGTAATCACGGTTGACGAATAAGGAAGAAATAAAACAAACATGGTAAAGGCAATGTGGTGGAACATATAAATGAATTCAAAACATATCTATACGATTTGAAAAGAAGAAGAACATCTTTGAAGAAATGAAATGAAGTGATGAATCTCACGGTCTGAGGAAAATCATAGAAATCGACCGTGATGAATCTCACAGTCACAAGGAAAAATCATCTTTATTACTCCATAAATGGCTTACAAAATAACTCAGCAATTACAATGAACCCCTCTTCGAAATAGGTTTTCCCTCAGCGCTGCACTCGCGCCCCCCCCTTTTGGTGTTACATACATCGTTCTTTTAAAAGAGAAAAAATCTAACATAAAACTCTTAGCGTTCCGGGAAATATGAACCGATTTGCCTTCTCTGGACTGTGTGAATGCCTGCGCTGTCGTTTCTTTAAACTGTTGTTAATCATTTAACACCTCGTCGTTCCTTCCAACCTGAGGATCCATCATAAAGCACATTGCTTCACGAACGGCCTTGTTGTTATTGACATAGTAATCACAATCCAAGTTCAGCAGGTATGGGGCGTTCGTGAAGCAACCCATTTTCTTTCACGGCTCATCTGACCCAAAACGATGCCCACACTTAACAAATGTGAAGCCTTCTTCTTTTTACTGCAACTTTTACTAGAAGAGCACACCCCCAATATTACATGTGCCCTCGCTTCTGCTACGTTATGAGTGACAGATGCGATGAGGCGGGTGAAGTAGAATTATCAGGAAAAAAATTCAACGTAGAAATAAGAGCATTTGCGATCAGTAAATCTGTAGCATCATTGGGATGGTATTCATCCCAAAACAAATATTTCTTTCTGTTTCTACACAGCTTTGCAGTAGCCACACAACTTAATGTGGGTCGATATCTTCCGAAACTGCAGCAAGGAATATCAGAATTATTGAACCCGTAAGCTCAGGGATTCTTTATAAGCTTGCTGAAGAAGTTGTAACCATCTGCAAAGATAAAGTGAGCTCTTGGAAGTTCTGAATTTAGATCAGTGATGAGGCTATTGGTAGCCACGTTAAACTTGCGCGCATATTCGTTGAGATTATTTTGGCAACCTCCATCTGTTGTAAGTATTCGCTGCAGTGGAATGCATCCCACTGGTCCTAATCCTGTGAAGAGAAACTTGTGCATGCCTAAATGGTGTAGTCTCATTAGTTGTTGGTGCAATGTGGAGACGAGATAATCTATGAAACCATCGGGAGTGTACATCCAAGAATCAGCCTCGACTAGGAGCAGATAATTATTGATGTAGTTGTTTCTTCTGATGGACATTAAATAGATGGATCCATTAAAGAACTTCTCCGCCTGCTCATGCCCGATTTTCTTGGCGACAGTTATCCTCATGCCTTCAAACATATCTATTTGCCTCCACAGACATAGTCGCTGAATAAAAAGGTATCCTGTTTCGTTAAGAATGCCTCCTCCCACCGATCCTGGACAGGCGAACTTGGGAATTGTGTGCGAAAAGCCGGTGACCATCTTCATCTTTAGTTTCTTCCTCACACCGTCGGCCATCGCATGTAAAATCTCATATTTTGTGGAAGGATAGACGACCACAGCGGCTCTGCAGGGGATTCTGTCGGGCCACGTGCCATAAACATTCGAAATTGTGCAGAAGGAATCGAAATTTTTGCAAGTAACCAGTGGATGATGCTACAGAATGTGCCACGACATCACAACGTGTAGTAACGGCTCTTGGCAAAGCTCCACCAACCTTCCGAAAAATAGAGTGTGCCCCCTTGCTCTTGAAACGGACACGCACAGCCTGGTTCGTTTTGTCAGAAACCCAATATCTCCATCCTGCATCTGAACGACCCCACTTAAACTTCTAAAATTTGTCTTGAGGAGCTCGCTCAATAACTGTGGTCCTTCCTGAAACACCTTAAGTTCTGTCGATTCTGTTTTATTTCCAGGAAACCTAGCTGAACGGTTGGTGCCCGTTGGGTGTCTTATGTTGAGAGATTAGCACGACACACTACCCACAATCCAGAAGCCATATTGCAAGTTTCTGCTTCGACAGTGTCAGTATTAGGTCGAAGTGACAGTTTGTAATGACAATGACTCAGATTCATGATCCAACGTTGGTGGTTTCAATAGAATCAAGTTGTCTGCAGAGCAGAAAGGTTTCAGGTTCCAAGAAGTTCGACGACGATGGGTGCATCAAATGCGGAGGTATGATTTTAATCAACTTAGTTTAATTAAGAATACTGAACTGCGAATACTATTTCTGACCCATTCTGTTTCTCAAGCCTCACTGGAAACTTCGTCGCACCTCAAACTGTAGCCAATGGACACACTATCATTTTCATTTTCATAGATATTATTAATGTCGATGCCTCCAGGAGGAATCTTTGGCACTGTCAAACGGTGGATCCTGCAGGATTTCACCTATGAAAGACCCTTCCTGATACCCTACTGTTACTCCACTGGCGCGGAGAGATCCCACATCTTCAACAGTAGGTTCTAGTTGTTGTGCTATGAGAATAGATGTCAAACTAGCCGTATAGCTGGATTTCAAAATTAGAACTACAAATAGCCAGATTATAATCACCATTCGAGACAAACTGCTCACTAACTTCTCCCCATGTGTGAAATACAGTGTCGAGAACGAAAACTAGAGCAGAGTCACCACTTGATCTTTGGGCTTTCCTCTAAAATCGGGATTTATTCTATGCTCGTGTAGCCATATAACAATTCTTGTGCATATAAAGAATACGCCTGTTTTGCGCCACAGGGCTGGAGTAAAAGGCAGCATGAATGCCCAAGTGTAAATCACTTCCTTTTTTTTGGTTGGTACAACCATCACAAAACCTGAATCTGTATACGGTTGTGTGAAATCGACAAACCTATTCCTATTTGCTAAAATTGTAGTGTCGCCCACTACTGCATCAAATTCCTTGCGGTAGACTTTTTGGACAAGATCGTTATAAGACTGTCTATGGTTTTGGCCCTCTTCCACGCAAGGAATGAGATCATATGGTAATGCATAGTCAAGCCGACTCAGAACAACATCAAACGCATCTATACAGAAACCAGTGACACTGCTTTCATTGTGACTTCTGTCGAATTTTACTGTGACAAATTGAGTGAACCCATCTTTTATGAGAACCCCAATTTTCATCCTCCTACCACTATTTGGCTGTACCCAACCTCGAGGCACTGATGTGGATTCACCAGGCCAAATCACCGGTCTAAGATTGGTAATAGTATTATTCCGATACCCAACCACATGATAGTCGTTACCCACCATATTCACTATCTCATAAGTAGAACCCACAATTTCTAGAACTCTTAATCTTCGAAGAGAGATCGAATGGGGAAAGAGGAAGGAGATGAGATTGGTAAACGACGCCATACGAGATCTCCCCACATTGCTCCATGAGCCAAATAGCAAACCTTCAACTACAAAAAGACGCAGACCTTCAACCCTAATGCCATTCATATGAGACAGATTCTCATCTTTCGACGACCCGATCGTCGTTTTCCATTTTCCCGAGAATAACATTGTGCTTTCTGGCATTGTTGTCTTGAGCATCTCATTGGTTCTCATCAACACTTGTAAATGAAAATCATGATAGAGAATATATCGCAGCTAGTTTTCATCGAGATATCGCAACTGTTGAATTCATTGGGAGATTTGGAAACGAAACTAACACCTGTTGCACCAGTGATTTTCTGAGGATTGACAACGAAAATAGGTATACTTGCTCCACTATTTCATGCCTGTATCATGTCTAAATCTAAGAAGACGAAGCTGGAATCTTTATCACACAGTGCAGGACTCAAATATTCAAATGTTGCATTCTGACAACCATGATAAGATAACATCATCTCCATGCGCCTGAATATGTTGGACGAGTCTGGCATCTTCTTAAATATTGTCTCCATAACCTGAGGAATAATTCCTATTTCACCACCATCACCATAACCAGTGCCCATGGTATATGTCTTACCAGAACCAGTCTGTCCATATGCAAGAATCGTAGCATTGTAGCCATGGAACAAACCATCAACAAGTGGAGCAACACATTCTTCAAAAATGGCTGATGAAGGAGACCCAGTGCTACCATATACATGATCAAATGTAAATGAATGAGAACCAGTTTGTACCTTGGGCAGCACAGTCAATTTTGATATCTGTTACAATAGCTCCAATGAGAACCGAAAGATGGTTCTTCATGACTGACTCAGGGGCATTCGTATCCTCAAGGATGAGTTGGTAACTTCATTCCTTGGTTTCTTCACTCAGATCATAGATGAGATTGTAGACGTCGACGAGGTTATTGACCCTAACTCTTTGGTGAGGCAAGATATGAATAGATTCACAAAACTGTGGGGTTCATTTGTACGTGGCATAGTTACCAGGGAGGTCATGCCTACATAGGAGACGATGTGGGATGACTTCATCCAGGAGGAGAATAGGCTTGTAGTCGAGGCTTCTGGACAGCAGTAGTAGCAGAAACAACAGATTGGTCAGGGTGAGGAGGATATTTCTCTTTGGTCAAAGGGAAAGAATAAGGTCGGCCGTGGGGGTCGGCAGGGTCCCAAGTTTGGGGCCCCACCACAAGGGAGTGGAGGAGGAGAGAGAAACAATGGTCAAGGAAATGGTAAGAAGAGATATATGAGAAAATTGAAGTGCTTTGTTTGTAATAAGGTTGGGCACTATGTTGGACAATGCCCAAACAAAAAGAAGAAGAAGGGTGGTACCACAACTATAGCAGAGGAGATATACTTTCAGACACA
>SNQJ01S0140080.1:0-17591 GCA_010110895.2 Picea sitchensis | reverse complement strand
TCACCTCCTTGATAACATCCATGTTATTTCCTACCATCAACATGTCATAAACATACAACACTACATAAATGAAGCGATTACCAACTTGCTTGGAATATGCACAGTGACTAGCCCTGCTTCTCACAAATCCCAATCCAAGGATGTATGTGTCAAACTTTTGGTACCACATCCTAGGTGATTGCTTCAGACCATATAATGACTTATTTAGNGAAGTTAGTAGCATCGAGATCCTTCATGTCAAATTTGGAGGATAGCTGCGATTTCACCTCCTTGATAACATCCATGTTATTTCCTACCATCAACATGTCATCAACATACAACACTACGTAAATGAAGCGATTACCAACTTGCTTGGAATATGCACAGTGACTAGCCCTGCTTCTCACAAATCCCAATCCAAGGATGTATGTGTCAAACTTTTGGTACCACATCCTAGGTGATTGCTTCAGACCATATAATGACTTATTTAGTTTACAGACCAACTCTTTCTTTCCTTTCACTACAAAGCCTTCTGGCTGCTTCATGTAGATTCCTTCTTCCAGATCCCCATGTAGGAATGTTGTCTTTGCATCCATCTGTTCCATTTCAAGATCAAAAGCAACAACAATAGATAAAAAAAATCTAATAGAAGTTAACTTGGCAACATGAGAAAAAATATCACCAAAGTCAATTCCCTCTACATGGGAATAACCTTTTTCTACTAACTGAGCTTTGTATTTCTCCACTTTTCCTTCTGCATTAAACTTCTTCTTAAACAACCATTTTCTACCAACATATTTTCTTCCAGCTGGAAACTCAACTAAATCCCATGCCTCATTCTTATCTAAGGTATCCATTTCTTCAACCGTGACCTTCTTCCAGAGTTTACTATCCTCTGAATCCATTGCTTCCTTGATAGTTATGGGATCACCATTAGTAATAGATAAATCAAAATTAGAAGGAAAATCAGGTGGACTATACCTTTCTGGCTTCCTTTTCCCCCTCACTGATCTCCTCAATACTGGGGTATGAGGTTTTTCTTCTTCTACTTTATCTTCTTCAGTTGATTCAAATTTTGCATCATCCAACTCAAACTCTTTTTTCTCAAGTTCTTCTTGCCTTGGAAGGAATTCCTGTTTGGGAACATCTTTCACCTCTCTAAAAAGAACATCCCGACTGTAAATAATCTTTGTTGTTTATGGGTTCCAAAGATTATAACCTTTCACACCGTCTTTATAACCAATAAAGATACACTTTTTAGCTTTATTATCCAGCTTACTCCTATTTTCCTTTGGAACATGTACATAAGCATCACAACCAAACACTTTGAGATGTTCAAGAGAGGGTTTCTTACCAATCCATACCTCGTGTGGATTTGTATCATCTAGCGCCGATGAGGGTGATCGATTGACCACGTAACATGTTGTACCCACTGCCTCTGCCAAAAATTTATGTCCTAACTTGACACCACTAAGCATGCTCCTTGTTTTTTCCATCAATGTACTTTTCATCCTTTCCGCAATTCCATTCTGCTGAGGTGTGTATGGATTAGTCTTTCACCTTGCTATATCACACTTCTTACATAATTCTTCGAATTTATTTCCGCAAAATTCTACACCATTATCCGTCCTCAATACCTTTATTTTCTTCTCTGTCTGATTTTCTACCAGAGCCTTAAAGTCTTTAAATTGATCAAATACCTCAGATTTCTTTCTAAGAAAATTAATCCATGTGTTCCTTGAGAAATCATCTATGAATGAAACATAATACACATATTTACCTAGTGATGGAACACGCGCAAGTCCAAACACATCATTGTGTATCAACTCTAAGATCCCCTTTTCTCTTGTAGCACCATATGGGAATCTTACTCGATTCTCTTTACCATATATGCAATGTTCACATAAATCAAAATCTAGAGTGTAATTATAAATACCTTCAACCATACCTTTACCATGTAGTGTTCGAAGGCCCTTTTCTCCAATATGGCCAGTCTTTGATGCCAAAACATGGTCTTCTTTCCATGGACAATATTGATCTCGTCTTCTTTATTTCTCTACTCAGGTACAATAGAACTGTTAAACCCATTAGTATAAGTTCTTCCCAACAAATTGTATAGAGTTCCACAAAGAACTCCCCTCATCAACACCATTTCTCCTCGTACCATCTTGCAAGTGCCCTTTCCCAATACAATATCCACACCTGTATCATCCAACTTGCTTATAGATATTAGGTTCCTGGATAGTTTTGGAATGTCCAGAACCCCAGGGAGAGTTCTAATCCTTCCATATTTTAGCAACAACTTAACCCTTCCACGTCCCATGATTTTGGCTGTCGAGTCATCTCCTAGGAACACTTCACCACCATCGTGTTTTTCATATTCACAGAACCTATCCATGTGAGGAGTCATATGATATGAAGCACCTGAGTCGATCAACCATACACTACAGTCTGCATGTGTAGCTGTAGATGCAAGGTAAACATCACCTCCTTCTTCAATGGCGGTTTTCACCTCTGTGGAAGAGGCATTATAAGATCCTTCGGTTTATCAACCTTCTTAGACTTGCAATCTTTCTTATAATGCCCTGCTTTACCACACTTCCAACATTTCCTCAAATATTTTCCTGGAGACTTAGATCTACCTTTAGATTTAGATCTCCCCCCAAAATACTTATCGAGATTCCTGTCTTGGGTATGACCTCTTACAAATAAATCATCTGTGCTCTGACCATCCATGCTTTTCCGCCTCATCCCTTCATATAACAAGGATGCAACTACATCCTCATACTTCAATGTAGATTGAGTGGTACTTCCAATTTCTACAACTAGATTATCCCAAGAGTTTGGCAAATAACATAACAAAGTAATACTCTTATCTTCTTCTGCAATCGTAATATTAACATAGACAAGTTGACTTACTAGAGTATTGAAGGCATTTAGATGTTCTATCACAAAATCTCCATCTTCCATACTAAGATGATACAACTTCTTTCGAAGAACCAAATTGCTTACTAGGGACTTTGATTGATACAAATTCCCTAACTTATCCCATAGTTCCTTGGCTGTAGATTCTCCCAAGACATTCAACAACACTGAATCTTCCACATAGAGTCGAATAATACTCCTTTATCTTCTATCTAACTTCTCCCAATCTTCCTTTGACATACCAGTAGGTTGTGTACCAGAAGGTTGTGTACCAGTAGACTATGTGCCAGTAGACTACGTACTAGTAGTCTGTGTACCAAGATCCACAACGATCCATTGTTCTTTGTCTACAAGAAGGTCCTCCATCTTGAGCTTGCATGGCTCAAATTTTTTACCGTTGAACTTCTCAATCTCGATTCTAGAAGAGCTCACCATTCCTCTTTCTACACTCAAATCACCATTGCAAAATATCCCACTAAAACCAGGTTTATCACAGACCCAAGATAAACCTGATCTATCAAGACCGAGCCAAACCCTCAGCAAAAAATGCACCCCCCTGAAGCCAAAAACGAGCTCTGATACCACATGTAGCTTTTAAACCTATGAAGTAAAGCAATGCATACAGATTTTCCTAAACAAAACATAAATTAATCAATGGCTCATACACACAGTACACATAGATTTACGCTGGAAACCCTTTACCAGGAGAAAACCAAACTTCCTTGGTGCCACACCTTTCAACTCTTCATTGTATTAATTTCACCTTTCAAAATACAATATTTTAGTTATTCCGTAGCTACCGAAACCCTAATCCCTTAATTCAGGATTAATTTAGAAAACCACTAAAAATAACAAAATACGCTAAGACGAAGTTGTCGAATATGACGCGCCCACACACACACACACATGCAAAGAATATAACACATACACAACACAAAGTACACTAGAGGGTAAATGTAACCTTACCCTGGTAGAGGTAAAACATTCCCCAAAGCAACACTACATTCACCCACATGGACATGGGATATCTATTCCTAATATGAAAATATCAATATTGGTGCATTGACAATTTTTTTGTTTTGGTTTTGTGAAAACATTATCACACTCTGTAGTCTAAACAAATTGAACATCCTTCTATAAAATCCCTTCCATTTGTCTTGTCAAATTTGTATAGTTGCAGATAAACCTAGGGTAGTATTTAGTGTGCTCTAGAGTAGACTGTAGCATTGGAACACATAGGGGAGATGGTAGATTAATAATCACTAAAATATTAGTAGGGTCTACTAACAAACCTTCTATGTAGACAATATGCCCAGATAGTGCACCAAACGGGGTTATCTTTCACCTATTTGTCTCAATAAAGCAACATGATCATTTAACAAGCTATACATAGTCCAATCATTTAGATATACATAAGAAAATTATGAATTAATCACAAAATGCCACAACCACAATTTGTGAAAACATTGTAGGGGTAGTTTTCAACACAAAGGACATCAAATTTTATCTAAAACACCCCCACTCAATGTAAAATGTGGTCTTTATCTTCTTTTTTTGCAATTTGAATCCGATGGTACCCAAAAAAACAATTAGTGAAGGAGTGTGCATCATTTCATGCTACTTTCTCCAAAATTTCACGTTGAATGGGATTTAAAAAGGGTCATACACACATGATTCATTTAACCCGTGAAAACAACACAAGCACATATTCCTCCCATATTCTTCCCCTATATGATAGCAAGGTTTATCCACTCTAATTATTCAATGGGGAACATCAAACCTCTAGCCAACATCTTATAAATCTCTTTCTTTACTTGTTATTTATAATGGGTATTCATCCAGTGATGTCTCTCTTTGATTAATTTTGTTGTTGGTGTTGACACATTTTTTTTTTTTGGGCACAACATGGTATTTTACATTGCCCCATCATTCCAAACAACAAGAGGGTTACTTCGACCATCTTTTCAAAGACTGAAATTATATGGTAAACAATATGAGTCATTCTGATCATTATTTTTTTCATGCCAATGATTAATAAAGGGACATAGTGATTGGCCATTTCAGATGCTTAATGACTTATCAAACACTAGAAAGTATCATTCATCACCATTACTTTCCCTAGACTTGGTTAAAGAGGAAGACAATGTTCCGGGTTCCTACTGGTTAAGCCTCACACACGAAACATGGGTTCATATTTCTAGTTGAGTTTCAAATTAATATTTTTCCATAACATATTCACCCTCCCAACATGTTCATTCCAACCATTGGGATCAATACACCCAATATGATTTTGTTGGCACACAAGTAGATTTAGTCCAACCTTGTTTGGATTAGCTTGGGAACCCAAAATTTTGGCTTTTGGGGAGGGAATCCCAACTTAATTTTGAGTTTTGAAACCCTCCCATATCACCAAAGTACATACTCAATATGATCATGTCATATTTTGTCAAAATTAAATTCAATTTGCAAAATTTTCAACATTGACCCTTTCACTGGTCACTAGGAGGGTCCCACTTGAGTTGAGTCTTACACAAAATATAAAATAAATTTCCAAGGTATTCCCAGAAAAACCAATTGTTGTACCCTAGAGTGGTCATGATAATATTTCCGATGGTCCCTCATTTTCCTATTTTCAACTTCATATGTTTGATCTATGACAGGTGCAAGTTGCACATCTCCATGGGGCCAAATTTTACTATTTTAACTTCAATGTTCAAATTATTTTTTGAACGAAACCCATAATGAAAAATGGACCTAGTGGTGATGTAGATATATTTGATAGATTTTGAATAATATATCATATTCCTAGTTTTGACCCTTGGTTGTTCAAAATAGTGTTTTGCAAATTTCTGACTAGTTTTAGGGGTAGCAAATTGGTGGCAAAGGTTTTAGAGTTTAAAAGTGATGTTGTGTGGCATTGAAACAAATAATTAAAGTTACCAAGTTGTATCTTACCTCAAGATATTTCTTATGAAATATCATTTGTCTCATTCCTTTCTAAAATGACTCTTATAGAGCCTTCATAATTCTTCAAACAAAGTTTCAAGGGTGGGGGTCTTCAGAGCTTGCATAACGAAACTTCTAGGCAGGAAAATTAAATGTTAGTAGTAGGAAAATCAAATTTTTAGGTTGATGACATCAAAACACTTTCCATTATATTTTCAATGATGACCCACTTACTCTATTTTAACACCATATGGCCAAGTGGAAACCTTCAAAATTCAAGATACTTATAGGCCCCACTGATAGAATCAATGTTCAAAATCAGTTGTTCTCAAGTTAAAATAGGGCCTTTCTAGTGTCGAATTAGGTTTATGGTCATTTAGATGAGTAGTGCTCATAAAGAGATTTTTATGATGTGCTCCATGTCTCATTCTGCATTCACATGGCCCCAATCCGATCTTGAGAAGTCCAAGGAAAAATTAGTCAAAAATGGCTAAGGGGCATTAAATGCCAGTTATGGCACATTTTTTGAAAAAGAAAAAAAAAACAATTAAAGAAAAAAGTTAAAAGTTTTCACAAAATTGGAAAAGCCTTGGGATGAGCCACACATGCCTTGCATGCAAAACAAAAAACAAAAAAACAAAGGATGCAATATAAGCCTTTTTATCCTCCACCACCTCCATTTCCCCTTCACCACATACAATCATAAGCACTAGTTTGTGGTTGTAGGTAGGCATGGCCGAGTGTAGCCTGAGGTAGCCCTTCCACGTTACTTTTGTGTAGGTGTGGAATTACTCTATTTCTAGTTTGTTTTTTCTCCAGTCCTTGTTGGTTATTGTTGCTGATCATGCTGGTGTTGTTTCTTGGATATTTACAATTGATTTATTTGTTGGTTACACATGGTTTCTCTTGTTTATGGTTGTTTGTCCTAGTTTGCATTGTTTCATTTTAACGGTGCAGAGCAAGTTTAATGGCAAAAAAGTGGTTAGTATGTTGCGAGTTCATTTTAATTAGTGTTGGTATGAGTTTCTTTTCAAAGTATTCACAAATTTAGAGTGGGAGGGATTTGAACCCTCAATATGCCTCCTTGGGACCCTCCTCCACATCCTAGCCACCATTCATTTTCCCACTCCAATTCTCATTCCATTTTCTTGTCCTAATGACCCTATCTACCTCTGGTTTCCCCTCTTCTCTCCTTTCTTAGCCCCTTTTCTCACTACCCTCGACCCCCTCATGACCCTCTCCCCATCCCATAATCTCTCTTCTCTCATTTTGTAGCCCCTTTACTCACTCCCCTTAGCCCCCTCATGTCTATCCCTCTATTACCTAGCTCCTTTCCCCACTCACAATCATTTCTCCCCTCTTCTGTGAATCCAAACCTCCACCACCACTTATGGGTTCCTCCCCCCTTTCAACTGTGAAAATATCCATTCACCACCCTTCCACCATTAGTGGGGTCAAGTTCCTCATGGAGCCACCCATTTTCCCCTTGTGGTGGTGAATCCACCTCCATATCCTCCCTTTAGTGTATAACTAGAGTGAAGCACCATCCTACTCCCTAGGTGGCTCTTGCCAGAAATCACTGCATTCATCACCAATGGGCCACACACACACACACAAACACATATATGTATGTACATAATTTTTTGTGGAAAAGAGGTCTCTCATACACATGTATGCATGTGATTTTTGTGTAACATGGGAATCGAAAGGAAAAATTGAGTCCAACCTTGAAGTCAATATCAGAGAGCCTTATCCATCTATAACACTCTATAATAGTCAATCAATGTATCTTTTTAGTAGGATTTCCAAGAGATGAAGGGAGACCATAATTTGCAACGAAATTGATGTCGGAAAGAGGTGGAATTTGGCCCAATCAGAGTTGAATTTTTTCAAATGAAAAAAAATCGCATTTCACCTACAACCTAGTATATGGTTAACAACAACCCATATTTCTCCTTTGCATTCACATTTTGGATCATCATTGTTTGATGAATATCACTCAAACCCAACAATTTCTTGAGATCATTTGAAGGCCAAATCTCACTTTATCTAAGCCCGATTTGGCCAAACAAAAGTCCGAGCCCTCCATACGTATTGTAGAACATGTATGATGAGATAAACAAAATGTTTCTTTTCACCTTTTAACAACCAAACATTGTTCAAGTCAAAGCCCCTTTTATCCGAATCAAGCCCAATTTGAGCCCAGTTTGTGGTGACTAGTTGTGAATTAATCGATCAACATTACAAGAAATGAAGAAGGTCATTTTTAGACCTAAATGAGTTTGAACAACAAACACATTCTAGGTTATTTCACTTTATTTACACACCCACTTTCCCTCCAGAAGAACACTAGAAGCTACCTAATCATGGGCTTTATTCCTATCAATACCGAGAGATTTGGCCAAACAAAAGTCCGAGCCCTCCATACGTATTGTAGAACATGTATGATGAGATAAACAAAATGTTTCTTTTCACCTTTTAACAACCAAACATTGTTCAAGTCAAAGCCCCTTTTATCCGAATCAAGCCCAATTTGAGCCCAGTTTGTGGTGACTAGTTGTGAATTAATCGATCAACATTACAAGAAATGAAGAAGGTCATTTTTAGACCTAAATGAGTTTGAACAACAAACACATTCTAGGTTATTTCACTTTATTTACACACCCACTTTCCCTCCAGAAGAACACTAGAAGCTACCTAATCATGGGCTTTATTCCTATCAATACCGAGAGTCATTCATGGCTCAATTTGACATCCTTTCTTCACACAATGTATAGTGGCAAACACCATATTAACATAGTTGTAAATGCGACAATTTAAACCTATCACTTGTAGGCACAAATTCTGAAGAATATTCAATTATGGTGATGCTTCACCTTTTAATTCTTTTCCCAATAGGCTTTTCTCAAATCCATTTCACCCTCCTTATTTGTAATTTGTCTTTTTTGAAAATAATTAGGATAATATTTCACATCATGAAAAGTATTTGGGATTTTCAAGAAGGCGCCACTTATCACCTCTCCTAAAGTAACGAGGGGTTTGTAACCCCAAGGTAACCTTGACCTTGGGGACGATAATCTAACTTCACATCCTCCTCTTCTATAAATCAGAGGGTTTTTTATGTAATGTTTATAATTCATTGAATATATTACCCAAGTGTTGTTGGTTTTTCTCAAAGTCTTAGTTATTGTTACTCTTCTTTGGTTTTGAAGATATTGATAAAATTATTCAATAGAAAAACTACTAGTAGAATCCTAAAATATAAGAAACAATGGATCATCCACAAATAATATACACACGATTTACTATGGAATCCCTTAACTAAGAAATACAACCTAACGCAGAGCCACACCTCTGTATCTCATTATATTAACTTAATTGTTCACAATACAATATTTAGGAATTTCACAACATCAGTTAATGGTGATCCACTAACTATGTTAGGGTCCTAACCTCCCTAACCCCATAAGTATATAGATATGTTATGTATTACTATTTATGGAGGCCATCTCTAGTAAATAAGGCCCATGTAGTAGTGTGAAAGCAATAAATGTAAGAAGGCTTAACAGAAGGTTTTGCCTACTAGAAAATTCCTTTTTTAGAATGTTCATAGGAGGTAGAAAATACTATATAAAGATGAAGAAGCCACGTAATGGGATTCCATTTATAATCGAAGCTCTTCTTAATTGGAGGTCCCCCCCTCAAAGAGGCAAGTGAACATTTCTTCCAATAATAAAGGTATAATATTTTAGTGCTATTTTGGTTCTCTCTTTGGTTATTGTGGTTGCAATGCATCTTTTCTGTATTAAATCTAGTTTATACATGTTATTTTTGCTCTATATATTTCAATTTACTAATAAAGAACATCACAATTGGTATTAAGGCACTTCATGAGCATACAAATATGAAGAAGCCATGTAATTGGATATAATTTATAATTGAAGCTCTACTTAATTGGAGGTCCCCCCCTCGAAGAGGCACGTGAACATTGCTTCCAATAATAAAGGTATAATATTTTTGTGCTATTTTGGTTCTCTCTTTGGTTATTGCAGTTGCAATGCATATTTTCTGTATTAAATCTAGTTTATACATGTTATTGTTGCTCTATATCTTTCAATTTTCTAATAAAGAACACCACAATTAGTATCAAGGCACTTTCATGAGCACATATTTTAGAAAAACAAATTTCAGGCTAGAGACTTGTTTTGGCGTCTATACATAACATAGTGATATGTCATTCAATGGGTAAATATATGGTCAAGGAATCATACACACATGAAATACAAGAGGTTTCGCTTGGTTGGAAACCCTTGTAACCCCTATTGGTACCCCTTCAAGTAGTATCACATTAGACAATACTTGTATACAAAGTTTCACTTCCATGTATCCTCGAGTATATTAGAAGTCCTCTATATTTACGAAAACAAACCTTAGATAAATTGATTGACCATCTGTCTGCTATAGTGGCACCAAGAATACCAATCGAGAAGGTAACTCTCTAGTACCTAGGTAATTGGGTAGTATAGCTAAGGGTATGCTCAAACCTCCTTGGTTAGAGCCCTGAGAAATTGGGTTTGATACTACTATTGGACCTTGCACCTATATTAGACAGCTATAGTACTTGACACTCCCTTGTGCCCGGATCCTCGAAACTCTACTCCTTGCTTCCATACCTAGAAACTCATACAAAAGGAGTTGCCTTGAAAATTTTCACATTCAATGATTAGAAACTCATCTTCCTAATACAATCCACGAAATTCCTACATAATCTACAATAATGAGAATTCCAATATCCTGTCAACAAAATATTATTCAAGTGGGAGCATAACTTTGTAGAAGTAAAAAAAAACAAGTCAGGGTCTTGACCAAACTCTTATTTGGGACCTATCATAATAGACTCCTTGTGTTATGTTGATCGTCACGGTACCACTCTCCAACAGACCTTTTTGGTGGACCTGCTCACCCCATTGCTTGGAAACTATCTCAATAACCTTAGAAAGTAACAATGATCACATTGGCACCACTCTCCAGTAAGCCTTTTTTTGTGGACCCACTTGCCCCATTACCTAGAAACTCTCTTAATAGCCCCATAAAGAAACACTGATCACTCCATTAATTTTTTTTTTTGTAAATGCCCATCCCTATGTCTACCAAAAACCATGATCTCAACTATCGTGTCTCCTCCCTGGAAACTCTATACAAGGATTTGCAACACCAACTAGGTTGCACCCTCTCTTCTATCGAGAAAAACATTGCTTGTCTCAATTCCAAGCACAACAAATTGGGGCGTGTCCATGATGAGGGTAGATGATGTGCCCCAGAGGTTGTAGCACCACATGGTTGNAAGGATTTGCAACACCAACTAGGTTGCACCCTCTCTTCTATCGAGAAAAACATTGCTTGTCTCAATTCCAAGCACAACAAATTGGGGCGTGTCCATGATGAGGGTAGATGATGTGCCCCAGAGGTTGTAGCACCACATGGTTGGAGTACCATGTCTTTTTGTTCCATTGCTAAGGTGGGTAGCCAATGCTATAGTATGCTACCATGAAACACACACACACACACACACCTCAAGATGCTTAGTCTAGAGTTTCTGTTTTTATAGCATCTACAGATTGTCTAGACTAGATATATTTTTAATCATATCATTATGGGCCATTGAGCCCGATTTTGTACGTTGCATATTTTGTGGACACTATGTATAAACCTTTTATCTATTTATACACATTTTCCGATTATTCTTATGATTTAAATGATTGTTATTTATCTGCAATAATTATTGCAAATGCATGATTGTATTGATGTTTGTTGTAATGCAACAAATTCCAATCCAACACATAGTTATCATATGAATCAATAAACATTTTTAAACTTCTAGGAACATGATCATAAGTAATAAACTCAAACTATTAAACAAGAAGTTCCACCCTCAAATACTTCCTAAGAAGCATAGGATTTCTCACAAGATAGAAAATTTTCAATTGTGACACCACTAATTGTGAATCCAAAGGTACAACTAACTTGCAAATTCTAAGATTAATAAAATCGGATAGAAGTTCGATGACCAAAATACACTCTGCGACATTGTTGGTCGGAGGACCGAGGCATGTGCCCCTTGAACTCACTAGCTGGTTTGTGGGTGAAAAAATCACCCATGTGATGGAAGTGATGTTCCATGTACTATGGTTGTCACTGTCTAAAAAACTATATAGATTTGGATGGATGTTGACATCTACAAATCAATCACCAAGCATGATAAGCGTGTGAACCAAAAAAACCAAATTCAAAAATAGAAATCTCTAAAGTACAAGACTTTAAAAATACAACATGTTACAAAGCACCGTGCAACATTCATGCTTACGCATGGTATGTTAAGCTCTAAATAAATCCCTATATATTGAGTTATTAAATTTATATTTTTATATTAGTATGGTTAGCTAGGCCCTTTAATTGTATTTGTACCCTTTATCTCATATATATACCAAGGAGACCCAGTTTTAGAAAGCATCTCATCTTGTACATTTGTTCTATTGTAAAAGGAGGTTTTCCTCTCGGAGAGGCATCAAATTCATTATTCTCTCTCATTCTCAAAGTGTAAAGTCACTTATATTTCTCTTTTTATGCTATTTAGGTGTTTAGTGTGTAACATTTGGTTTCAGAGTATGCAATCCTAGGGTTTTGCTCCTTGAAACAAGTTACCTTGAAAATTTTGCTATAACTATTTTTCTAGGACATTTCAGATAGTGAACTTTTTGGGATATTGAGGAGACATAGTGAACTACCTATGATAAAAATTTCAGGTTTTGGTTCACTATAATTCCCTATTTATATCCTATGGAAATTAGGGGTTTTGATTAGTCCTAAAACTAGTCTCAATTAAGTGTTCTTGGTAAAAAAATCATATTTTGTTTTTGGGATATATAAAATAGAAAATTTTTAAATACTGAGGAGTCATGTCACATATGATGCGGTAAAAATTTCAGATTCTTATTCTTTATACTTTTCAAGTTACAGGCTGTGGAAGTCAAGGTTTTTGACTAGTCCTTCAACTAGTGTTAAACATGTGTTCCAGGTAAACCAAAGATATCTGGTTCTAGAAAGGTACAATTTGATTTCCACTAGTTTGAATCATTGGAAAGAGAACAAACCATAGTTTTTCAGGTCCAAATTTCATAATAATATAAAAAAAATTGGACACGTTTCATTCCATACAATTTCACTCTTTGGAAAGGGCCAAGATTCAACAATTTTCGGGAAAGTTTCCATAAATTTCACTTGGCAAATCAAATTTTGGTCAAACCTATGGAATTGCAGAGAAGATATATCATAGTACTACATGATGGAATTATTGACTCATAAGGGCCAAAATTTTAGAGATACATTAGGAGAAAGGTCGACCAACAAGATAATATCCAAATCAAGGTTTTAAAGGTATGCAACTTATAATTGACATAAATTTAAACTGGAAGATTCATTTTTGGTGATAAAAAAATTGCGATAATGAGAAAAAAGAGGAGTATTATTATTTTCTCACATGGAAAAAGGTTCTGAAATAATTTATACTCCTTCTAAACCTCCAAAAAACTCACTCATGATGCCTAAAGTAAGTGAAGACTTAGAAACCATGGTATCTCAATTGAATAACCAAGTTAATGAAATGAGGGTTATTATGTTGAAACTAGTGGATTTCTCACATTCTTAGGAAATCCTTAAAAGGGAAATTAAAGATAAAATGGAAAATTTTATGGATCAAAATGAATATAAAATGGAAAATTTAATGAATCAAAAGATGGAATGATTACAAAATTCCATGGAAACCTTACATATTTCCATGGAAACCATTTTCTTATAGAGGTTTCATAAAAGGGGTATTGTGATCCAAGGAAATCATGAAAATAAGGAGAAAAATAATGTTGAAACTTAATCACATATGGGGAATATTTAAACAAATTCGGAGAGAACAAATATTGAATCATGATAATTTATCACTCCAAGATCTCCATCATCGAGGTTTCAACTTGAGACCAAGGAACTACTTAATTCCCAATATCGCTATGAGGAAGTTTGATGGTAAAGAGCCTATAATATGGATATTCCATATGGAGAAATATTTTGATCTACACCAAGTGCCAACTTTATAAAATTTAACTCTCACATCCTTGTATTTAAAACTTGGTCAATTTGTCTAGTATCAATGGCTTTGTCAATAAAAAAATATTCTATTGCCTCTTGGTCCATTTTTATGAATGAATTGATAGAAAATTATGGGGATATTAAGAGAAACACATTCTTTAGTCAATTGATAAATCTCTCGAAAAGATGTCCAATTACGGAGCACATTCAACAATTTCAAAAGTTGAGTCTTCGAGTAAAGAACATTCCATAGGATCATTTTTTAGATCTCTTTATGGGCACTTTAAAGGAGAGAATTCAACATGAGGTGAGTCTCTTGGAATCTAAATCTATAGATCATCCTTTTAGTGTGGCAAGGAAAGTTGAAAGTAAAAGTATGGCTATTGGAAGAGTGACCACTAACAACTATAGAGAGCACCATGTTCCCTCTCCTAACCTCACTCAACCTACAAGGTTGACACCTCAGCAAAGATAAAAGAAGAGCAAAGGGACTATGTTTCAATTGTGACAACAATTACAACAAGGGGCATAAATGCAATGAAAATAAATTATTCTACATAGATTGTGAAGAGGAAGAGGATCAAGAATTGGAACTATCACAAAATCTAGAACTAGAAGAGACTACTCCAACCATATCTTGTTATGGATTGGCGGATATTAGTACTCCACAAACCCTCAAGATAGAAGGATATATCAAAAAGAAAAATGTAATAGCATTGATTGATTCTGGTAGTACCCATAACTTCATTAATTGCAAATTAGCAAAACTTCTCAATTGCTTTATATGTCTAGCACTAGACTTGCAAGTAATGCTTGTAGATGGAGGTACCATAAATTGTTAAGGGAAGTTCCATAGTATTAAGCTCACTACGGGGGAGTATTGATTGGATAGTCCCATGATTGCAATCCAAATGTGTGGTGTTGATGTTGTGTTAGGGGTCTAATGGTTACAATCATACAAAACAATGGCTCTTAACTTTCAATAACTTTTCATGAGATTTTCCTTAGAAGGAAAGGAAATTGAACTCAGAGGTATCCAATGGAAACCCTCTAAAGTGATAAGATCTAACAACATGGAAAAATTACTAAAAAATGGACACAATGATATAATTGCACAATTATTTTCATTATATGTTCAAACATCTAGACCCTCTACTCCAGTGGATATCCAAAAAGTTATTGACAATCATTCCAAGGTGTTTGGAGACATGGCTAAGGGTCTTCCTCTTGCTAGAAATCATGACCATGCTATTCATTTGAAATTGAGAAGTGTACCACCTAACATTAGGCCTTACATATATCCATATGCACAAAAGAGTGAGATTGAGCATATAGTTCAAGAAATAGTAGAGGCTCACATCATTCAACCTAGCCAGAGTACTTTCTCTTCACCAATGGTGATGGTTAGAAAAAAGGAAGGTCTATGGAATATGTGTCTAGATTATAGACAACTCAAAAAAATGACCATTAAAGATAAGTTTCCTATTCCCGTCATTGATGAATTACTAGATGAATTACAAGGAGCAATTTTATTTGCCAAGTTGGATCTCCATTTTGGATATCATCAAATCAGAATGAGGCAAGAAGACATCCGCAAAACAACCTTTAGAACATATGAAGGTCATTTTGAGTTTTTGGTGATGCGATTTGGCATTGTAATGTACTTCAATCCAAAACTTCAGAGAAATAACATAAAATGTAGTGCAAAACCAAAGAACACAAGAAAATATATAAACCCCGAGAAAAATCTCTTGATAATAAAAAAATAGAGAGTTATGTTCACTTGCCTCTTCAAGGGGGAAACCTCCTAGAGAAAATCTCTAAATATAATATCAATTCTTAACTAAACATTACATAACCTTCTACTCAATATATAGCTATCCATAGAGAATATTAAATATCTATGGGCCCACTTATAATGAGGGTATGCTTAACTTATTTGGGCCTTATTAATAAAGATGAGCCTTTTTACAATGAGTGACTATTATCTAACTATTTAGTGGCCTTATTCAAGCAAGGTGTCCTCATACATTAATACAGTATCATAAGTAAGGGGGTTAGGGTAGGACCCTAACCAATCCTCCCCCCTCAAAAGTAGTATTGTCTTCAAGGCTAAAGGTGAGGAAATATTTGTACAAATGTCTTCGTTTCCCACATGACATATTCTAGTTGCATATCTTTCCATCAGATCAAGAATTCTGTTAGGGACCTAACATCCCTAACCCCTCACGTAGGTAGAATAATATATTTTCCATGTAATAAAGGCCAATATTAATAATGCCTAGTAATAAGGAATAATAATTCAAATGTGAGAATACCTAATAGAAGCAACCGCTTCTAGAAGATCTTCTTCTAGAGTGTTCTTTTGGTATATAGATTTATTATAAATAAGAGTCGAGGGCATGGGAAGTTTTTGTCTTGAGAATTATTGTAATAGAGCGCTGCTCTGCTGGAGGTTGCCCCCTTGAAGAGGAAAGTGAACATTGTTTCCTATCATTAAGGTATTATTTTGGTGTTGTGGTTTCATCTATTGTGTTGTTTCGTTGTTATTCTCTGCAATATTTTTGTTTTCGACTATTATAATAGATATGGTACCTTACAAGTGGTATCCGAGACTTTCTTTGGAAGAAAATTGTGGGTTATTTTTTTCAAGGTAGAGACGTATTATGGCGTCTTAAAGCTACAAAGATCTATCGTTAAACGCATAAATCCATGGTCGGGGAAGCATACACACATGAACTANCAAGTGGTATCCGAGACTTTCTTTGGAAGAAAATTGTGGGTTATTTTTTTCAAGGTAGAGACGTATTATGGCGTCTTAAAGCTACAAAGATCTATCGTTAAACGCATAAATCCATGGTCGGGGAAGCATACACACATGAACTACAATTGATACTTAAGCACACATTGTTGGCCACCCTTGTAACCCATGCTGCTACCCCTTTGAGTGGTAGCGCATTAGACAACACATGTATACAGATCGACCTAGATATCTTGAAGCCCTCCGTAGATAAACCAATCGACCACTTGAATGCTATAGTGCCACCGAGAACAACACTCAGGAAGATACTCTCTAGTACCTAGGTAGTCGGGTAGTACGACTAAGGGCGCAATATGTCCTCCTTAGTTGGTGCCCTAAGATATTGGGTCGAGTACTACTATTGGATCCTACACATATATCAGAGAGATATAGCACAGAGAAAACCCTTGACTATAGAAACCCTGAATACCCTAACCCTTGGGACGACAACATAAATAGAATAGACAAGATCTATTGCTGTGCAACTTTACCTTTTTCATTTTGGTTCTGAAATTACTACACATTTTTTCCTGTTCATAATTTGGGCTTTTCAACACTACAATATTTTTCAGATCGGAGTATAACTCCACATGATTAAAAAAAGAAGTTTGGATCCTTCCTACACCATTATTTGAGCCCTATCCCATTGGATTCCTCTCTTCACCCTGATCGCAGTCCTACCTATCATTTTTCAACAATTTTTTTTGTGGAACCGACACCCTTATTTGCGACTTACCCCATTGGATTCCCCTTGTCGCCTCGATCATCGTGATAACCTTCACCCATAACCCATTTTCTATGTGGT
>SNQJ01S0140079.1:0-25115 GCA_010110895.2 Picea sitchensis | reverse complement strand
CCATCCAATTTCACCTCAGGTCTTGCTTGTGTGGCCCTCACACTATCCTTAGTCTTCTCTTCCGCATCCACGGCTGTCCACCTGGCCATCTCCCATTTGTTGTTCCATGCCAAGCGTACCAATCACCTCGTCAATAGCCATGTCTTTTGTTAGACCTCCCCGCAAGCATCCAACTCAGATCTAGATGACATAATGCTGAGACTGCCATGTCCTATAGGTGCAGAGTTGACTTGGGATTTCTCAATCCCGATGAAGTAGTTATTAAGGTTGGTTGGTGGTGGTTGAACATCATTTCCACCATAAAAGGAAAGCTCGAGAAAGTACTTTCAACAAGTCAGCTCAGCTACAGAACCTTCCTGAAACACAATTACGTCTAACAAAGATCTCGCTTTTGACAGGAGACTGCATGCACAGTCTGCCAGGAAGCATGCAAACATAATGCCTTCAATGCAGAGACTCGAGAATTCTTCTGTAGTTTTTGTTCTGAGTATATAGGAGTCTTCCTCATATTTGGTTAGGGTCGATGGTTGAGCTAAGCTCCCGTATTGTAAATTTTTAATGAGGCCTCTAGTTCTCTGGTTATGTATAGCCATTTGAGACTTCTTATTTAATGAAAGTCATCTTTCTTACTCCAAATTATTTGCCTCTGTTACTGAGAGGATTCATGATGAATGATTCACATGGATTGTTGTGACTACGTTATGCTGAATGTTTGATTGTAATTTTGTTATAATTTCTTTCAGTTCCTCTGAGATTTGAATTTCAAGAAGATCTTGTGTTTAAGTCTTTCCTCTTCGGGTTGTTGGAAGACCTGAGGTCTACAAAATACCTCTACATCCTTCTCACCAATGTCTTCCTCCTATTCACCCTTACTACAACCTACTGATTGAATTTAAAATAATACCTCACCTGTGCGTGCATGCCAGTACAGTTTTCTGAGTTAAGACGATATTTTATCGAGATTGTGTCCATTTGACCATTTTATAACCAAACCATGACATACAATTCTGATGGGTATCAGGATTACCTCTTCCGCAATCCAGAGGTGACTTATGGTGCTAACAGAGTGGTTTACCAAATCACTCATTGGGCCCATTGCCCATGATGTGGCTATGGGAGGTGTCGTCACTAAAGAGTGGGCAATTAGTCGTGATCAGTATCTAGATCTCATTTATTCTCAAATGAGCACGCTTTATGAATTGATCCCTTATGCTCCTCATCCTTCCACGAATCCTACCCCAACACCTCTAGTAGCTTTTCATGCTATTGATGGTGTGATTGGCACCTTTCATGCTATTGATGGTGTGATTGGAACCTTTCATGCTGAGACTCAATCTACACATGCCAATCATACCAATACGAAGTCTACCACTTCTAGTGTACAAAATATTCGTACTCCTACTCCTTTGGACAATAAAAATTCTAAAGTTAGTTCGGTTCAATATACACCTACCGATAAAAATAAAAATAAAAATAAAGGGAAGGGTAAGAATAACAAGGAAAAAAATAACGATCAACAATCTGACAAATCCAAAAAACAACCCACTGATGAGAAAGATAAACGTAAACCTCGTTACCCTTGCCTTATTTTTAGTGATGATCATTATACAAAAGATTTTCCACGACGTGCTGAGGTTACTAAGTTCCTACAAGGGACTAGGAAGCATCCTACACTTGTCGTCTTGTCACAACTGTTTCCTTCTCAGCAGCAGGCCCAATTAGTCATTCATGACCAATCCTCTCATTCTACCTCATCCTATGTCCTTATGTGAACTGGTGACTCCAAGAAGAATGAAGTTACATTCACAACTCAAGCCAAAGATTACTCTCCATCGAAAGATAAAGTTGATGATATGCCACCTTCGTTGGTTCAACTTCCTCCTCCAACTTCACCTCCAAACGATCTTCTTCATGTAGAATGACTGGGTCTCGATACAGTTCTTTGCCCTCCTCCCAAGGGATTTTTTCGAAAGTATTTGTTTAATCTCCACGCTTGTGCTACCCAAAACTATAGTATTGTAGAAGACCTTGTGCAAGAACCCTCTGCGATGTCGGCTCCTTAAGTCCTTCAAAGTTTTCCTACTCAACAAAAGTCGTTGTTAAAGGCTATTGGTGGAATTGATCATAACAATACTAATTTAATAATCTTTGACTTGGAAGATCACATTCCAAGGCTTCCTCCTCAATTAGCGTTTTAGATCATAGTTGTTGTGGAAAACAAGAATATATGTAGAACCGTTATTGATGAAGGAGCCTTGACTTGCGTTATGTCTGTTACTTGTTGGAAAGATATTGGCTCTCCTTCCCTTACCAAGTTACACAATACTCTTAAGGCCTTCAATGGTACAGGTTTTAAACCTTACGATGTTATTCTTTCGTTGTCTATTATGTTGGAAGTTAAATCGGTCAATGTCGAGGTTGAGGTATTTGATGCACCTCTTAATTATAACCTTCTACTTGGTTATAGATGGATTGATTCCATGCATGTAGTTGTGTCTACCCTTTTCCATGTGTTACGTTTCCTGCACCAAGGAAAGTTTGTTACTGTTGAACAACTAGCCTTCTTTAATTCTGATTCCCATACTAGAAATGCTACTTTTATATTGAAGACACCTCTCGGTTATGAGAATGTCGGTGTGGGTATTTTAAAATATTCAACTTTGATGGGTACATTTCCTATTCCACCACCTGATATTACTCCACCTTTTGTTGCTTTGATTAACATGATCTAAACCATTATTCATGAAACCCCTGAGTCATATGACTCGTGGGTAGTACCTAAATATGGTGATTATATTTGTTATGGCAACCACATGCCTTTAAGTCCAGTCGAATTGGATTATCAAGCTATTCAATTGGAAACTCCTTCTTCTCCTTCTTTCTGTGATACGTCTCTTGATCTGTTTCATGTGATATTTACTACTGATGATATGATCATGTCAATCATGTATATGGAAGATACCCCATGGGATGATGGACATCATCATTCTATTCTCTTCCTAGAACGTGATATCATAAAGAGATACCAATGGATTTCGACTCTGTCGACCATTGTTGTTATTTCTTCTGTTCCTGAGTCAACGTACGATGGTTTTTACAAAGGGAACTTGAGAAATATTTCACCTACCATTCCTCTTGACATATCTATTAAACCCAGAGTCGTGGAAAATGTTCATATCAGTGCCTCATGATCTATTGATGAGGTTCGCACTTATAAATCCCTTTTTCAAGAATTCCGTGACGTTTTTTCCTGGAGTTATGAAGAAATCCCAGGGATTGATCCTAATATTGTTGTGCATGATATTAAGGCATATCCAAACACTAAACCTGTTTGACAGAGACTTCACCCAGTACATCCACATAAATATGTTGCTATCAAGCTTGAAGTTGAAAAACTTCTTAAAGCTGGCTTTGTCTATCCTATGGCTTTGACTGATTGGGTATCTAATCTTGTTCCGGTAAATAAGAAACAAGGCATGATCCACGTTTGTGTAGATTATAGGGATATAAATAAAGATTTTCCTAAGGATAATTATCCAACCCCTTTCATTGACCAGATTATTGATGACTGTTCCAGGAATGAAATCTTCTCTTTGATGGATGGTTTATCCAGCTATAATCAAATTAATATTTCACCAGCAGACAACACAAGACTATTTTTATTTTTCCTTAGGGAATGTTTGCCTACCAAAAATTACCCTTTGGTATAAAAAATGATGGTGTCACCTTTCAACACGCTATGTCTTATGCTTTTCATGACATTAAGCACATCGTACAACCCTATCTAGATGATCTACCAACACATTCCATGCATCGTCAAGATCACCTATCACATTTGCGGGCCATTTTCCTACGTTGTCACCATTATCGCATACGTTTGAATCCACACAAATGTGTTTTTTATGTGGAATCCAACCAAATTCTTAGTTTTATTGTGTCTATACATGGGATTCGGGTAGACACCTTGAAGGTTGAGGCTATTCTCAATCTACCTCCTCCTTCCACACTACGCCAACTCCAAAGTTTGCAAGGGAAGGTAAAATTTTTGCGTCGATTCATTCCCAATTACACTGAAATAACGAAAGGATTTAATCAACTCCTCAGGAAAGGTTACAATTTTGTATGGGACAATACTACAAACAAATTCTTTGAATCTTTGAAACTCACCTTAACCCGTACACCACTACTGTTTCCCCTGACTATAGTCGAGATTATTTCCTGTACTTAGTTTCTTCGGACTCTACCATCGCTATGGTATTAGTCCAAGAGGATGATTCACACGATGAACATGTGATATACTATTTGAGTCGGAGTTTCACGATTACCGAAACCAAATATTTACATGTGGAGAAACTGGCCTTGGCAGCTGTTCAAGCTGTTCAACATTTTTGTCACTACATTTTATTACGCAGAACCACCATCATTTCCGACTGCAACCCCATGCAACATATCCCTACTCGACAATTTTTGGGGGACAAGTACTCCAAATGGATAGTTATTCTCTAGGAGTTTGAATTGGAGTTTGAACGTGCCAAGTCAAAGAAGTCTTTAGTTTTTTCCGAATTAATATGTGACCTTCCCTCTATTGATACATAAATGTGGCATGGGATTCTTTACCTGACGAATCCCTCTTTATGATCAGTTTTGATGACGTATGGTATGGATATATTATCATCTATCTCCAGACTCAAACTTTCTGGCCTGATATCTCTAGTACAGATCATCGTCGTATACGGTATCAAGCACGTCAATACATCATCCTTGGTGATACCCTTTACTGCCATGGTGTTGATTCCATATTTCGATGATGTCTCAGTTATGATGAAGCTGAGAAAGATTTGAATGTTTGTCACTATGAAGCATGTGGCGTTCATATGTCTGGGTATGCCACTGCCCAAAAGATCTTGCGAGCTGGTTATTTTTGGCCTTCATTGTTTAAGGATTGCATTATTTCCATCCAGAAATGCCATGCTTGTCAAACTTACAAAAATAAGATCTAATCTCACCCTGCTCCTCTTCACGCTATAGTTTCCATTGGTCCATTCACCAAATGGGGCATTGACTTCATGACATGTAAATCTCACTCGGTCAGGGGGCAAAAATACATTATTGTAGTTGTGGATTATTTCACTAAGTGGGCCGAGGCAATGCTTACATTTGATAACATTGGGAAAACTACAGTGTTGCTCATATTCAATCATATCATTACTCGATTTGGTGTCCCTCAAGCCATTGTTACTGATCGCGATAGTCATTTTCATAATTTTATGATGTCTGAACTTATTGAAAAGTTGGGTCTTCTCCATGCAAAATCAACCCCCTATTATCCATAAGTTAATGGCCAGGTTGAAGCAATTAACAAAGTTCTCACTACTATGCTTCAATGGATGGTAGGAATTCATAAGTCAAATTGGCACATGATGTTGTTTTCAACATTATGGGCCTATCGGGTATTCGTTGAGTCTGCCACGAGATTCACACCTTTCCAGTTAGCATATGGTATTGAAGAAATTTTGCCGATTGAATGTGAAAAACCATCTTTGAAACTAGCAATCGAACTTCTCCCTAATACCTCAACTGAAGAGGAACATCTTTTATATTTGATGTAACTAGACGAGACTCGTTGTGATGCTTCCTTAGTTATTGAAACTCAGAAAAAATGTGTTAAATCCCAATATGACAAGCATGTCAAGCCACGTGTTTTTTCTAAAGGTGATCTAGTTCTTCTTTACGAGCAAGATCGTGATTTTCTAGGTGTCGGTAAATTCGAGCCCATGTGGCGGGGTCCTTATATTGTGAAACGAATGTTGGAGAAGGGAGCTTATGAGCTAGTATATTATGATGGAATCCCTTTGAGTGAACCCATAAATAGGCTTTACTTGAAGAAGTATTATGCTTAAATCATTTTTTGCATGAGTGCTATGTATTTTTAGTGTATCATACTCTTGTTTACTTTTTCATTGTTTGGTTCCACCTTTCGACTGCTTACCTTGCATTGTGCTTGGTTTCCAGATGTCAGTGTCTTCACTACCCTACATTGGCTTCACTGATGGCACTACTCATAGTACTCAAATTTTAGCATCTGTTGCTTGGGCAATCTATGCACCTACGAATGAATTGATCAGTCTACATGGTGTTTGCCTTGGTCGTGAAACCAAAAATATTGCAGAATAGAGTGTAGTTATTGAATTATTGACTGACATTGTTTCACTTGGAGTCCACCATCTTATTGTATGACTTGATTCACAGTTAGTGGTCCTACAGTTGAGTAACGTTTATTCCATTCAGAGTCCTACTTTGTTAAGGGTATATTTACGCATTTGCCTCTTGGAACGTCATTTTGATTACATTGAATATAAACACATTCCTAGATGCCTAAATACATTAATAGATGCATTGGTTAATTATGTGTTAGACAAACATTTGAGACATTTATAAAATCCAATCACATTTTTGTACATAAAACAAGTAAGCCAGTAGGAGCCTCATATTAATAACAATAAAATTTTACAAAAAGTGTTTTTGTTCGAAGGACAAAATATAAAAAATGTGAATCACATGGATTCATATACAATAGAGCATCAAAGATGTTTCTTTCTATAACGCGTGACTACCCGTGCTACTCTACGAAGCAGTAGACTGATGGATGCAAACACGTCCACTGTGTGGTGCTGATAATTCCTAGGAATATCACCTATAGAGGTATCTGGGATGTTCATTGTGAGTCCCTCCAGATTTTGTTCTATGGTCTCAAAGTCAAAAACAACTACTCCTAATACGACACCTCTCTCCCCTCACCTCTCGATAGGAGATGAAAATGGAGGATGATAAGGTCCCACATATACATTTTCAAAGATCATTTGTTTAGTCATTGGATAAACGATATAAAAAACATTTTATATCTTTAAAAATAACAAAAACATGATATAAATTTTTTTTCCTTCTTACATATGTTCCCCCATTGGGAACCTTCGGTGAGAGATAGGTCTGGATCTCCATGGAATTCTAGCCTGACATATGCATAATCATCGACCATGAGCATTTGAGTTCTCAACCAGTTGAGGAAGACATCATTATACTTAACGATGGGACTAGCTGCATGTCGGGCCATGAGGTCTACCCACCTCTTCATTCTTAGATCCTGTGGAACATGTATACCCCACTCTACCTGCAAGCGTAAAACTGAGACCCTCTCTAGGAAGAAGGATACCAAAATCGACCCGTATCCAAATTGTTTCAACCCACCACTTATGCACTTGATAAGTTGTTTTTTCATACTTTTAAGAACCCCTTCACACTAGTTGAAGACTCAGGTCTCCATACACTCTAATGCATACTGAAAATAACTCTACATGGCCATATGGGGACTTTCACTCCCTACCATGCGAGTTATGGTATAGAGGATAGTCTAGATAGACAAGTCTCACACATCCCTGATAGCGACCGTGCCACTATGATTTTGGTTACCCGACACACAATGTTCACTGATGTAGTGGTTCATAGGCTCACCACCACCCCTACTACCTGTAAGTGTCACCCATGATCCACGACGAGATAGTCCTGTTAGGAAATAAATATCCTCGATATCTATGGTGATTGTGTGGGAACCCACATGAAATGCTTGCTCGTTCACATCCCACATGTGAACTAAGTACTCAGGGAGTCTCAGTTGGTCCCTCATACCCTGAATCTTGAATAATTTCAACAACACACACTGTCGAAGGGTCATAACTATTCCCAGGTCATTACTGACGAAGTAGTATTCTTCTTTGTACTCTCTCTCGCGCCATTCCAACATCTTGACCATGAAAGACTTGCCAAGGAACCATAAAAAGAGATTAGAATCATAATTTTCTTTCTTGGAGGGTTTTTCTTGTTGGATTTGTCTTTAAAAACTTTTGGGTTGCGATCGTCGCAGGCCTGTGCATTTGCAGAGTGCAGAGTCATCACACCCTAGCTTTAGGGTCGAATGTGGCGATCCTAGATCGTCGCAGGTCCCGATATAGGGTGCCTACGATGACCTCAACACATGGGTAACCTAAACAAATCAACCCAAACGAACATTTTTAACCATGAAAATCAAATTTTAATCCATGAAAAGATGGAGGAGATGAAGATTACCTTTTCTATGGAGACGATTCACGAAATGATCAGTCGTGCACCTTGCAATCCGCAGTTGAAAATTGAGGTAAAAAGAGGGTTTGGAGCAATGTTTGGGTGAAGTTACAAATGAAATAGTGAAATGTGGTTTTTACCTATTTTATTGATTTTTATTACTTTTCATTTGTATAATATATTAGCTTTTATGCTTCATCCAAACCCTAAAGTCCTAACAACTTTGCAAGTGATTGTTTTTTTGCAGATTGAAAAAGTCTAGAGGTGAAACATTGGAACAAGGGTCCCCTTTTTGGTTTGTTTCTATATTTGTCGCATGTACATATCCTTTTAGGGTTTTTTAGGAAAAAATCTGAGCAAAGTCTTGATTCTTTCTCACGCTCGTGAAACCATGAGAATGTAATTGAGTAGTCTTTCATCAATTTCGAAATCATAATGGTGACACGAAAAATGAAACCTATGTAGTATCCTTTAAACTCTTTAAGTGTTTTTCATACTCTCTAAAATTGAAAAACCCCTGAGTTTTCTCTCTTTGGAATCGTTAAACAAACATTGAAAGACCCACATGGGATAAAACCACTCCTTCTTAGGGTTCATTAAACATACTCCGAGGGACTCGTCTAAAGGATGATATTACATCAACAATCATATGTTATCCTCCTCAAGATTGCATAAAAATAGAGAGGTACTCGCCATAAATGGTGGGGGAAAAATTGGAAAGAAATGTGTCTTTGTATCCCTGTTAGTGGCAATAATAGTCACTCTTGAACATGACACCCCCCTTCATCATTGTATCCGGGTTGGGAAATCCATTTGTCTCTCGTTTGACCATCCAAAAATTCATATGTTAGGTCCTCCTTGAGTCAATGCTTCCAAGACCATTGTCATGTTGTTCATATGTTCAAGAGAAGTCCAACCTAAACAAGCCTTCTATTGAGTTGGCTATCTGCAGTTATAAATTTTCTACCATGTCGGTCTTCCCTGTGTCAGTTTCAAATTGCTTCATACTCTGATCTTCCTCAAATGTGTTACATATTTCATGTCATTGATGGGGGATACATCAAGGCCCTCCTGTGACAAGTCTTTTCCTGCTGAATTCAACACATTATCTAGGAATAAGACTTAGAAATCATTCAGTACCTTAGAGCCTACATGCCTTAATGGAAGGTTTCTTCGCTTTCAATAGTGGGTTCACATCATTGACCCCTAATTGGAAGATTCCATTGAGTGTTCGAATTCAACTCATTTATTCGAATTTGTTGTATTGTACTTGGGTACCTTGGAATTCATTGACATCAATGGTGATTTCCATCACACTTGTTAATGGTTTTCGTTAATGACCGGTAATCAAATGGTTTCTACCATGTTTGACTTCGACACCTGTAATCACATGGCTAGATTTGTACTTAGATACGATGGAAATGAAGACCCTAGATCTTATCATTTTGGTCCAGGTTTTGATGGAGTATTCATGATTTGTATTGACACATAGATCCAATTTGTATGTCTCGTGGCTATGTCCAAATTTGAGTATTTTTAGATCATAGATCCATAGGTATTCTTGGTGGCTATGCTGATTCTTAATGACATGGATCCACAGTGTATATTTAGTGGCCATGAATCACTTGACATGTTGTAATATGAGTATGGGAATGCCTACCTCAGATGATGGTATATTACTATGCAAATGCTTGATTGTTTTCAAGTTCCCGATCGATGTGCTCCTTGTTCGACACACACATTCTACAAAGTATTTCAGTTGTCATGAGTTCCATATTCATACTTTGGGGATCATTCTGTTACACATTATTTTGGTCACCCCAGTGATCTACTGACAACATGTGTTCATGTTCCTTGAAAAGGATAAAAAGAGTCTTTCTCCATGAAGAGAGTGATTTTCTTTCCTTTCTTAAAAACCTTATTAAGGAAGGTCATTGCAGGCTGTAATATGCCTAGGGTGTGACGATGCCTGATCACCACATCCTAATCTAGAGATAGACTGCGACATCTCCGTAGGCTTCCTTATACCTAGGGTGTCTAAGGAAAAGTCAAACTTCACGAAAGTTCTAAAAGGGGATATTCTAGAAGATGAGGTGGCCTCCGATTGGTTTGGATATTACTCACTTCTCTGATTTGGTGGGATCATAATAATCTCCTCATTCATCTCTCTTTTACACTATATAAAGAGGGATATCTCATGGAAAAAACTAAGGTTGAATAGGCTAAGATTTGTATGGAGAGTTCTACTTCATATTATTCTTGAGAGATTTTCTTTAGTTCTACAAGCTACATGGTGGATCTTCTTCATTCAAAGGCTTTGGAGCAAAGGTGTGTGTGTGTTGGAGTAAAGGGCCATTGAAAGGGGACCTTGCAACATTAAGGCTTTGGTTGTATTCTCCACTTTCTATTTAATATGATACATTGATATGTTTCTTTCCCATAAAACTAGTCTTGTTTTATTGTATGATTCCTTGATCACATACATAAGTTCTTGTTGAGTATATTGTGTTGCTTTCACTTTGGTTGGCTTGTGTTCCCTTGCAGGTTCAATATCAAAGAGGAATTGGAATGGAACTAGGATGACAATGGCAATAGGAAACCACATTTAAAAGGTATGTTGTCTATATGTTGTTAATTAGTAAACTCAATAATTAGAGCCTAGGGAAAGTCTTATATTCTATTATGTTTTGTTATAGTTTCCAGTGGGATCTAGGGAGATCTATTTATGTCTGCTTTTACTGATTAATCTGATAACATGTGTGCTATTATACTGAGGCTGCACAATGTTGTATTGCATCTGTGTAGTGTTTTATGGAGGTGGTACCTCGTTAAACTGAGGTGCAAATTTCCCTGTCATCATTTCTTCCTGCACCCTATATGTATTTGGTGTTCTCTCCCACATCAAGTCCATTGTCCTACAATCTTTGTGATCATGACCCACTGACTTGAAAAAGTTGCAATATGAACTCTTGAGTATTGTATGATACTTCTTCATCATTGGACAATGATATGGATTGTGTCCATGTGTTTTACACATCTCTCACAATGGTCCTCCTATTAGGAAAGGGTTTGGTATATCTATTTCCATGTACTGCGCGAAATTTGGGAAATCATTCTTGCGATGTCCTTTCCTCCTGCATTTGCTACAAAAAACAACTTATATTTTCTCTTTGCCCCTATTCTGGTTTAGTTGAAATGTTCGGTTCTTCAGATCCTCCAAATCATCTATTATTGGATCTGTCTTCTGATACTGGTTCACTTCGATTTGTAGGGCTTCTTATAGAGCCTATGTCTAAGTTTGAAACTTATGCTTCCTCAAAGGGTATTCCAGGTGTGGTAGCAGTGAATTCACAAAGAGATGTCTATGTTGCATATCGTTCATGACATACTTCAATTTACCCTTCAATTGTTTAAACCTCTGATCAATCTCCCAAACTGACTCTCCTGGTTGTTGTCTGATCTCAATGATCTCATTCATGTACTAATATTCTGAACTAGGATTCTGAAATTCATTTATCAGTATCTTCTTGAAATCTGCAATTGTCCTTGTTGTTCCTAGTGGATTGTTTACAACTAAGATTATGTACCAATCTAGTGCGCGGTCTCTTAGCATGATAGCTAACTACACAAGTTTTGTATCCTCATCTATGATATGATTTTCTTCCCAAATCTTCTCACAAATAAACAAGTTCTTTTCAGGATCCTCTAATGCCTCTCCCTTGAACTCAGGTAACCTGATGGTGGAATCATGTCCTGGCATCTTGAATGGTGATGAAATACAACCTTTGTGTAGTGTAGATACTTGACTACTACTCCCTGAAATGGATCCTCCAGTTGCTTCTCTTTTGTTGGGTGCACTTCCTGCTGTCTTTCTTCCACTAAAATTTGGTTGTCTAAACGATGGTGTTCTTTTTGGTGTATTATTCACACATGGGTTTATGGGTTCCACATTGACACTAACATGGATAGGAGTTTTGTCTTCTGTTCCTACCCTTGGATTTCTTGTCTTCCTTTCATATTTTGTGCATAGGATTTCCTCAATCTACTCCGTAACCCATAGATCCTCTACCTCTTCTTCATCACTTTCCGAGCCCTCTCTCTTTGTTATGGTTGTCTTCTTATTATTCATCTTATATTGGTAGGGTACTCCACTGTACATTTTTCCAGTTGTTTCCATGATATGCTTGATATGATCATCCTCCATCATGATTGGGTCCATGACCTCCTCCTTCTTTCCTTTATCCATCTCTCCGACCTCTCCTCCTTCTTCCTTTATCCATCTCTCCATTTCTCCATCTTCTAGTCATAAGCTCTGTAATTCCCCCATGCATGCAGGGAATTTTAATTGTATGATGCAATAGTCATCACACCTTTGTTATACAGTAGGATCTTGATGGAAGTATAAAACAATATGATATACCTAACTCTAGGTCCCTTCAGAAACTCTTTCTCTACTGCATTGCAGGACCTTGCAGTATCAATTGCAAATTATGCGATAAATCCTGCAACAATACTGTCTAGCCAGAAATCTATTGCACGCGTGAATTTGTTATCAACTTGTTGTAATTGTGTGATCTCCAAATGATTCCACTCTAGTTGTTTGATCCGATTTGTTGCATGGTTATCTTTCAACCTCAATATCCACTACTACAACACATCTAGGAAATCACAAAAAAACACCTCATGTAGGTCTCTAAACATGTACTTGTCTAGATATTTGTGCGGTGTTATTTTAGTGTTTCTATTGTCCTTCTGCGCAAAACCAATCTCCTTTGTTTTCAAACAAATTTCAATCTCCACCTTCATTGGATTACATGGTATGAAATTTCCTTTTTATAGCTTCATTCTCTTTGCAATTATTTCATAGATCCCACTCACTCAATCCCATGCAGTTCCAGCCGACAACAGAACCATTTTTTGGTTGTTGCTCTCTCTTCCTACTTCTTTCTTCTTGGGCTGACTTAGGTTCATATCTACTATGGTTTCCAAAAAAAACCTCTAAAACTATTGTCCCTCATGGTAAAACAAAAGGAAACACAACACACAAAGAGTATTGCACAGTCTTACTCGAGATAGTTCTATGGGTGACCGCAATGCTCAGTTGCTTGCAGTCTAGGAAAGAGTGGGGATCTGGGATTGTATTTCATCTTCTTAGGCCTTATTTGGTTGTTATTTATTTTATTCTTACTATTCATTGATTTGCTAAATCTATGCATGCATTCTAACAAATTTAACAGAATTATCCAGTCATCCATTCATGGTATATTGATTTACATAAAGGAAACATGCAACCAATCACATTACATAACACAAATATTACCGTGGCTCACCCCCCCCTTGGGTTATGTCCACAAATATTTGGCTCTTATTCTCTTTTATTATGGTTTTGTAACATATGGCACCACATGCACTACAGTTTCCAATATTATAATCACAATAGGTTCCACGATACTTGTGAGGCTGACTAGATCGCACCACGATCCTCAGCCTGTGATCTAACCCTCATGATCGAGTTTCTCTACTCTCCTACATCTCAATAGATTAATGGTATTAGGTATTACAACATTTTCCTTCATTGAATATTACACCGAACAAAACTTAGCCACACTTCCCCCTCTCTACCTAGACCTCCTAGGTACTTATATATACTAATTCTCATCTCAAAAACTGTTACATTCTCTTACAAAAACCCTAACCCTAATGTGATTAGGTTTCCTTGCATGCACGCCTTGCATGCAAGCCTTGCATGCTTTCCTCGCACATGCTTCTTTTCCTTCCAGCTGTACTTTTCTCATTATCGTTTTTTCCTCCAAAAATAACATCTCCTAAAAAATAGGCCTACGCCCAACAATGCACAGTAGGTTTCACAAAAATATCATATTTATCATATAGCTTCTCTAGATATACCAATCCTTTTGGAATATAGTTATTTCTTAATTATGATTAGCAATCATCTCTGGAAATTTGGGATTTGGATGACTATTCTAATTAATTTGTTCATTATCCTTGTCATCTTATTGATCGATATGCGTTATGGAAAATTCATCAACCATTTCCAAAAATTTCTTATTTGATGATCATCTTCAAATACCTACCAATGTTTGACATTGTATGGAATTGAAGGTTTATATTTCATTTCAACTTTGTATTTAATATTTGACACCTTAGGAGGTCTAAAAGTGCTTGTTGTTACTACTAAAGATTCAACTTGTTTATTTTCATGTCTGGGAATTGCATGAATATTAAAGGTTAAGAAACAAATTTCAATTAAATCCCAAGCCAAATTTCTATAATATATCATCCTTGGGTGTTTAGCTTGATACATTTTCCTTATCTGTTTAACAATTAATTATGCATCCCCATAGACAATAAGATTTTTTTTTTCATTTTTTTAGCTAATTCTAATCCTATCACTAAAGCTTCATATTCACAAATATTATTTGTGGAATCTGTTTGAAATTGTAATCTAAAATAAAATGGAAAAAGTGTGCCAAAAGGGGAAATTAAAAGTATACTTGCCCCAACACCTTCCCAAGAGGAGGCTCCATCAAAATACATTTTCCAAATCCCATCTTCATGCTTTTTATTTTCACACAAAGAAATATTTACATTTTCTAAACAAAGACTTGGTTCATAATTTATAGATAAAATGAAACAACCCAAGTCTTTCTCTTTTGAGTAAACAAGAAAATTATTAGGGTGATTGGGGTCGCTAACTGTGTAGACCAATTTGGTTTCCCTATAAAGTCTCCTAATTACTCCATGAAAAAATGGGATTGTGGCATATGTCATGTTCATTTGTAAAGAACCACCTAGTTTACTTTCCCAAGATCTAGATAGAATCATTCCATAGTTGACAAACACATATGCCACACCTATATCCATCAAAACACTTTTTACAGGTATTTGGGCTAAGTAAACCACCAGATCTATTATCATCCCTAAAAATCTAACTTTTCTTGCATCAAAGGAATACAAGTCATGATAGGGTCTTGTGATTTGCAAACCTAGCTTCTCCATAACTATTTTTGGCATTAGATTGTGAGAATCTCCCTAGTCTAGCATGCAATTGTGTAAACAATTTTCATGAATTGTTAAGGAAATATAAAATGGTGCTACTACTTCTCCTCTTTCCTCAATATAAGGACCAAACTTCACACTAGGCCTTTCATATTGCATATTTAATGTACCTGGTTGGGCTGTTGCAATAGAACATTCAATATTTTCATTACTTGTTTTCTATAGACATGATTTTTTGCAATTTCTAACAAAGGGATAGGAATTCTGATTTTATTTAATTGATTTTCTAAATTAAAAGAACTTCTTTTTTTCTTTGTTTCTTTATGTTATGCATCTTTTTTCTTTGCAAACTATTGGTTAGATTCTTGTTTTGTAGTTATGATTTATTTCCCTTTGTATTTATTTTGAATTTTATCTTGTTGACCTTGATTATTAACTTTATTTGTATTTACATTCATCCTTGGTCTAAGGTCATATTTTCTATGCAACTTAGCATGTAAGAAAACTCTATGTTGAGATGATGATGAATCATTTGGGGTATTGTTATCATCTTCATTAAAATATGAGCTAAAGCTTAGATATTTCTCATATTCATTATGGGTCACATACACATTAGAAATTTCACCTTCTATCATATTTATTTCTTCATCAATATATTCAATTTCATCTTCTCCTAGTTATCAACCAAATTTTCATTCTTTATAGGGGCTTGTATTGGTTGATCTTTGTTTCTTCATTCTCTTTGTAAAACTTGAGGAGGATTAAAAGGTCTTATAAACTGATTTTTATTTATGTTATTAGGCCTTCTTCTCTCAGTTTCTTTCCTTGCCAATTTATTTGATAGGTATTTAATAATCCTGGACATTTCCTCTATTTTGTCTTCTTGATTTTTGTTTGTCCTAAACATTCCTACTTGTTCTTTTTCTTTCTTTCTTTCATGGTCTCTTGAGTCATTTTTAACTCTAGCCTTTTCTGATGCAATCATATTGGATTCTATCTCTACAAAATCATCTTGCATACCCATTAAGTTAATGTATCTTGTCTCTCTAAGTAATAAAACAAAGTTTGGATCAAAAGAGTTAAAAAAAGTTACTTTTGTTGCTGGTTGTGATAGTTTGAAATCTCCAGGGATTTTATTATATAATTTATTGAATCTTTTGATGAAATCTAGAACATATTCATTATGTTTATTTTTTAAGCTCCCAAACTCAGTCAAAAAATAAGGACGATTCTTATTTTCACCCCATTGTCTGAGGAAAGCAGTTTCTAAAGCATCCCAAGAATCAATAGAATTAGGGGGAAATCCTTTAACCAAGTTCTCACCTCACCCTCAAATGTTTGAACAAATATCCTCATGTACACATACTCATGTTCAAGACCTTGGTTATTTGTGAAATAGTCAAATGTTTATAAATGTTCAAGGGTTGTAACCTCATATTCCCCATTAAACCTAGGTAAGAGTTTTAAATAGTTGTCAGGAAAATTGTGTATGTTCCAAGGAAGATTCAAAGGAGCATATCTAGCAACAACTTTATTGAACATTATTGGTGGAGGTGGTGGAGGTGATTGTTTGTTTGGATGTTATTATGGTATTTTCCCTTCCATAACTAAGTTATCATATAACAATTGTGAATTTTCAGGAGTGAGTGGATTAAGGAATATTTTAAATTCTTCTTCTTTTAAAGAATGACTCGAGAGAGAAATTTCAGGAATTTCTAGATCTTCCTCCTTAGGGGATATGAAAGAAAATTTAGGAGATGTATGAAGAGAATTATCAAAATATTATTTTGGAGAAATAATGGGTGAATTCTCGGTAGAGTATATTTGATAAATAATAGTAGAATCCTTGAGGGAAATTCCAATGTATTGTTCTGGAAATAATTCAATAAAGTGGGTTGTAGAAACAATTAAGGGTTGTTTCAGAGAGGTCGAAATAGACTCTTTGGGAGAACATGGAAGAGATATTTTAGGAGGGATTATAGAAAAATATTTTGAAGAATATTTTAAAATAATAGGGGGTTTTCCTTTGGATTAAGGCTCTCTAGAATAAGAAGGTTTAGCAACAGAAAGTATAGAAGAAAAATTTATGGGTCTTTGCCTATGATTCTTCTTGGACAATAATTTTTCAAGATTTACTACTGGAGTAGTCTTTTTGGTGTTTGGGTTAGCCCTAGTGTTCTTCATTCCTGATTCTAGGATTGAAAATGTGGAGTCGTCAGGTGAAATAATTCATCCTTCCCGACTCTTCTTCACCATCAAAGAGCAAGTTTTCTTTGGAGGTATACCTAGGGAAAATACGATTTATTTAATTTGTTCCTCGACAATGGTGCCAAATGAATGTTGTAACCCTTGAGATGTTTCTATCTAGGAAACTATTCCAAGGCATCCATTTACTATGATTAATTTTTTTTGAGTTGATATTTCCTAAAATAGGGTAATTTATTGCTTTATTCAGGGTTATGTAACTAGTCTCAAAATATTTTAAGATTAATATTTGAAGGAAATTTTTCTATGTCTCAGACGATTGGATATTTTAGTATATGACAAAAGAAGAGAGAAACAAGATATAATAACAAAACAATGTATCCTATGATAAGTATTATTTTACTGTTTAGACAGAAGAAAAATGGCAGAATATGTATCTTAACCAGAATGTAATTCAAACAGAAATGGATACTTCATTTCCATTAAAAAAGGAATATATAAAATTTTAAGAATAGGTCTCCTTAATACTCACAATATATTGAAGAAATATGTAACTTTTAAAGGTACATTTTAACTTTGTGATAGTAGTTTTTGTACTAAATTACCACAATCATGGTAGTAGATACGTTCAATAGAAATTTACGAGTATGAACACAACATTAAGAAAGAATTCAATTGAACTGAAAAATAGAAGTTTGAATCTCCAAAATTTTGCAGAATTTTATTAAAGATTTCACAGGTCCCTAGAAAAGCCTCTCTTTACATTGAGTACTTCTCATTCGTATTTATGAAAATCAAGTCAAAACCAAAATGGTTATTCAATCCATTTTCTTAGGCTATTCGAATACAACATAATCTTTGACTCCTATAAAATAGGATATCCAAAGGAGAAAAATCCTGATTTTCTTCAACTACATTTGGTGAGTCATCCTACCAACAACTGGAGAAGAATATTTCAAGTTTCATCCAAAGGATAATTGAATGATTTCATTTTCCTAAATGTGATATCCAATCTGTGTATTTTTCATATGTAAGAGTTTTTGAAAATAAACTTTTATTTGCCCAAGAAGGTAGAAATCATATATCAATATGTCTACAATGGTCTTCCCTCTCAAAGTATGAACCATTCTTTGAAATATATATTATTTTCCTCTAAAAATAAACAAGATTTTTATGTAATCTTCGTATGATAGCATTTTCCCCTTTTTATCCCAAGCTAAAGGTAATCCCATTCTTACTAAATTCTCAAATTTGTTTGTGAAAGATTCAACATTTATTTTTACCATAATACATTAATTTTTATCTTGTTGTATCAGGTTCCTTTTTATAAAATCCTCTCTATTTACATAACCGTTGTAGTTTTTTCTTTGACACCTTTTCTTGCTAATATTTCACTGGAAGTATAATTCATGAGCTTAATTATTTGAGTAGTGACCTGGGATCTAGTTCCCAATTCATGGAATGATTTTTGGATGGTATCATCTGCTTCATCTATTAACAACATTTCATCATCTATTATCTTGAAATAATTACAAATATTTCCAACTTCACTAATGATTTCATCCCAAATGATATGTATGGATCCTATTAGATAGGGTTTTCCTGATAATTTGTTCTTCATTTTCTCTATATCTATTAGCAATTTAACTTCTAGTTTTTTATATTCTTCAATAATTGTGTCTTTGTCTTTGATTTATTCATTTTGTGTTGGAATGGTTTTCTTCAGTTTATCGATTTCATCTCCCTTGAGATTTAAATATGCTAATGCTTTTGAAAATCCTGTTGTTGGATCAAATGATTCTGTTGACTGTAATAAATGTGATCCTCCCTTTAGAGTTTCAATCTGTTTGACATACAAATCAATTTGTTCTCCCATCTGAATTATTCTCTTCAAAAGTTGTTCCTTTTCTTCTTGGACTGTTTGTAGTTTAGGAGTCTATACATGATCAATTCCTAGGATGTTAAGCCTTTTCTTCAATGATTGGATCTACGTGTCTTTGATTTTTATTAATTCTTGTATAGATTCCTCGTCCCTTGGATTTACGCCTAAGTACATTGCCCATTGTTCCAACTCTTCTACTCTTATTTTCCTGGTTCTAGTGGCCAATTTTTCAGTTTTTAACCAAATTTTGAGTTTATCATTTATGGATTGAAGTTTCTTGATTCCAATATTATCTATCATGGAATCCCTATTTATCATTTCTGTATTTTGTTTATTTAAGTCGAATTTATCCAATGGATGGAGCGAATTACGATCAATGGAAATATTTGTCACCTTATTCTTCTCCTTTGGCTCCATAATTTCTATATTTAATCTTCCTTTCTCATAGTCCACGACCGATATCATTATGGTCTAATATACATCATGGTGATAATTTTTAGGAATAATAATCTTTTTAATATTAACACTTGTCTTTTTGATTTCCATGAAATGATGAACCTAGTCTATTTGTTTTTCTTGATCAGTAATCACCGATTTTGTTTCACTTTGACTCCTTATACTCTCGATATTCTCTTATGATGTTACCTCTAAAGTCACAAAAAGACCCTTTTTTGTTGATATTATTTCTTCTAGTAACTTTGGATCTTCTTCTCATCAAGTGCTTCCAATTTTTGTCTTTTGGATAGTCCTTCTTCATTTGTCCCTAAATCCTTTGGAGCTAATTCTATAGTCTTTCTTTTATATGTATTTTCAAATTGCCGAGGAGTTTGTGTAACTGGAGAATTCAAAGGTTGCTTTTGAGTTTTTCTATGAACTTGCAAAATATTCTTTACCTCTTCCCAACTATCCTAATTGGCCTGCTGCTCTACCTGTGGTTTTTGCTGATGTTGATATGGATTTTGTCCATGTGATATTATTTTTGGGGAAACCACAAAGTGGGGATCATACTTCCATGACTCTCCCTGTAGAAATCCAATAGTTGAAAGAATTTTTTCTATCACCTACAATGTTGATCTGGTATTGACAATCAAAGGTCCAACTTCTTTCTTTAATTTAAAACGAGCCTTATAATTCCTTGATACAAAATGAATATCATCAGAATTCAGTCTCTCTCTAATTAACTCTAGTGAAAATATCCTCAGAATTAAGAAAGTAGGTAATAGAAAAGGTCGAAGCTTAGAGCCATAAACTATGATTTCAGTATAGTTCTAAAAAATATACCAATCTCCCACTCTCTTATCTGGTCTTAGCTGTAATAATTTCTTACATTCAGGGAAGATTCTAGGGGGACCTTCATTCTATATGATATGATAATTTTTAGACATAAGTTGATCAATATATTCTAAAAATCCGACACTTAAGGGTTTCTACTTGATCAATGAGGTTCAATGGATGACTGAAGTTGGGTTATGATTCTCATATTCAACCTTTAATCCACAATGTGTAAAATGATATGCTTGAGAAAAAAAAAGAGAGGTGAACTAGGTAATATTGGTACTTAAAAATTCTGAGAGACTCAAATTCAGACAATTGATAATGGATTTGGTCTGCTAAAAATTGGGCAAAATTTAATTTGGTCATGGGTTTGGTTATAATTGGGAAAATTGCTACCATAATTTCTAACACAAACTCATTGACCACTAGGTCATTGTTTTTTCCCAATGTTATAGAAAACATGTAAATAATGTTTCTTGCGATTTCAGGGAATAAGCTCAACTCAAGAAAAAAAATATTTGCAGGGGTGTCAAGAATTTTGCACATGTATGTCTGTAAAATATAAACTCTCTCTTATGGTATTAACTCTCTAAAACATCTGACCATTGCAACTTCATTTAATTGTTCACTATCAGGGTTTAAAGGCCACCTCAACATTTTAGTTATGGCTTCATGGATTAATTCGATGAGCAAAAATCCATCCTTGGAGATGACAATTCTCTTTGAAGAAATGTAGTTAGAGTCACATCACGCCAAAAACTCAGGAAAATTGTAGACTTGAGGCACAAAAAACTTCGCTAAATTGGATTCCCAGACATGGTAATGATCAACCATATTCCCAAGTTATGGTTATACTATTGGTTTAAATATAAAGGATCAAACAACAAGGACAGATAAAAAAACATCCTTGTCTCTGTGAACCAAATATTCCTCTTCAATAACTAGATTTTTCTTATCTTTAGCGGGCTAAGAAGATTCCATTTTTAATTAATAAAAATAGGAAGATTTTGAAAATAATTGGATTACCTGTCAAGATCTAGGAAAAATATTCAAGCTGAATGACAATGGAGGATGACGTTGGAGTTCTTTTACCTGATGCTTGAGCTCAATAAGTCCATAGTTTTTCTTTTATCCCTTTTTAATAAAACATTAGAATACATGGTATTTTTTTGTTGGTAATGGATTCATTTAAAATCAAGATAAAAATCAACCGTTACCTTTTTACCGCTCATTGTCATCATAGGAGACACGTGTCAATCCTTAGTGAATTGTGTGGGGATGAAATCATTGGATGCGCAACGCGTCAAAAGTATGTTGACTTGGGTTGGGTTTTGCAACCCACTTCCCTTGTGTTATGCAACGAGCACATGGGGGGGGGGGGATGTAATTGATTGTAATCCATTAGATCAAAAGGATTGTGTGCGATCTGCAATAAGAGTGAGCTTTATTAATTTACGATTATGAAACCTTATAATAAAGTTAAACTATTTAAAAAATTGAACCGTGATTAAAGTTTATAATAAACTTTAATATTGACATTTCTTAATTAAACCCTAAATACTAAGTTAAAACTATTAAAATTGGATTTATTTAATTAAGTATAAACCTATACAATGATACAAAAATTTGAAATTGTTATGGATTTTTTATTTTAATTTAACCTTATCTAACTAGTAAAGAACTAAAATTTTAAATATAAAAACTAAACATCTAAATTTTATTTCCAAATTGTTATAGAAAATTTGGATTGTGTTATAACACTAGGAATCAACTTAAAGATAAGTCACATAAACCCTATCCATGGTGGACGAGTCTATTCATAATAACCCTTGAGATCCAACATAAGATATATTTGAGTGGTTGGAGGCTTGGACCGTTCAGAGATGATGGAGGCTCTAACTCAAAGATCATATCATAGGGGAAATCGGGAGATCGAGAAGACTTGGGAAAGAAGTAGTGAAAATAATATGAGAAGGAGTATTTAAGTTAGAGTGTCATTAACCCTTCACTGTCCCTATTTAAGATGGAAGTGAAAGTGGACATAAAGCCATACCAAGGTGAGATTGATGCATTAAAACTGAATAACTGGTTGCAATAACTAGAAGTTTATTTTAGCATTCACCATATATATGAAGGTCAAAATATTTCATTTGCTAGATTGAAGTTAGAGGGCCATGATTTAACCTAGTGGGAAATCCACACATAAACACTTAGGCTAGAAGTTGATCCACCTGTAACTAGGTGGGAGGACTTGAAAACCCTCATCAAGTCCCAATTCTACCCTATTGGGTATGTAGAGGACCAATGGATATAGTGAAACTAATTCAAGTAGAGGAAAGGGCATAGTGTACATGAGTACACCACTGAGTTCATAAAGATCGACATCATATTGGGTATCTCTCCCAGGAACCCAGATGTGCTCCTCAAGTATATGGGGGCTTTACACAATCATATATGAAATAAGGTGATGCTCTTCAAGACAAGGAAAGTGGATGAGGTGTGTGTACATGCACAATACCTTGAAAAATAGGCCAAAAGAAGGGGAAACCAAGTTGTTCAAAGTAGAAAGAGCACCAACAATATTCCAAGGAGGGGAAGAAGAAGTGGAAAGGGGGGAAATATAAGAATACAACAACCACTACACAACAAAAAAAATATCCCAACAACCATTTCAATAATTGCAACATTGATGGCCATAACACGAAAAAATGTTGGAAACTACATCCATAACTAAACTCGAAGAATCACAAGAAAGGATAGAAAGAAAAAGAACCTTCTAGCCACAAATTCAAGAAATCAAGATGAAATTAGCTTGGATGTGGATGAAAATATTGTCTGCACATATGTGCAGAAGGAGGTGGCTCTAAGTATCCTTCATTACCAAAAAGAGAAGGAGATGACCAAGCTCTTCCACATCAAGATTTGGGTCAAGAATAACAAGATAGATGCTTTGTTTGACTCTCGTTCACAAGATAATTTCATAAAAAAAGATCTGGTCAGCATGCTTGGATTGGAGGTTCATGATTATCCTAGCTCCTATCCATTAGGTTGGGTAAACAAGGATGCAGAGATAAAGGTAACAGAACAATGCAAGATTAAATTTTCTATAAGTGTTGATTTTATTGATGAAGTGAAATTGGATGTAGTACCCCTTGGTGTATGTTCAGTAGTATTTGGAATCCCCTACATGTATATGAGGGATGCGATCTTCATGCGAAGAGCCAACTGGTATCGATCGATCAAGGATGGGAATTTCTACATCATTAACACACATAAAGGAATTTCTCATTGGTAGGTGTTAACCAAGCCAAGAAGTCAATTAGTTCTAGTAAGAAATATGTTTTTATTTTCTTAAGATAAAATCAATCTGATGATGAGTTAATGAGAGTGAAGGCGTCATTGGAGGGGTGTAATAAATAAAAAAAAAATCATTTGGAAGAGTTTCTATAGGCATACAAAGGATTGTTATAGGATCCTAAAGGGATACCACCTAAGAGGGATGTGGATCACGAAATATGGTTATTGCAAGAATCCCCATTACTGAATAGATAGTTTATTCTAGAAGAAAATGAGGTGAATAAGAAGTTGCAACAGTTGTTGGAGCAGGGTGTGATTCGACCAAGTACCTCACCTTGTTGGTCACCCATAATAATTGTGCCCAAGAAGGATGGGACTTGGAGAATGTGTATAAATTACAGGGCATTGAAAAAGATTACACTGAAGAATCGATACCCTCTACCTAGGATCGATGATCTGTTGGATCAACTCCAACTTTCCAAGTACTTCACTAAGCTAGATTTGAAATCAGAATATCACCAGGTATGAGTCAAAGAATAAGATACCTGGAAGAATTCCTTCAAGACAAGGCAAGGTTTGTATAGTGGTTGGTTATTCCATTTGGTTTATGCAATGTAACGACTACATTTATGATACTGATGAATTATTTTTTACTCCCTTATCTATATTCATTTGTTTTTTATTTGGATGATATATTGGTTTGTAACTCTACCTGGGAGGAGCACATATCACATCTTATGCAAGTGCTAGAGACTCTGAAAAAACACCAACTACTGGCTAATCTCAAGAAATGTGAGTTTTCTCAGTAGTAGTTGGTGTATCTGGGGTATGTGATCAATGGAGGGGAGATCAAGATAGATCTTGCAAATATGGATGCCATCATGAAATGGTCAGATCCTACAAATGTCACCGAAGTTAAGATTTTTTGGGGGGAATACCAATACTTGTAGAAGTTCATATCTTCATTTTCAGTGGTAGTTGAACCACTCCACACCATAACAACCAATGGTAAGAGTTTCTAGTGGGGGAAGAATCAATAGAAGGCCTTTGATGAGATGAAAAGAAAGATCAATCAAGCACCAGTGATCATGCTACCAAACTTTCAAAATCCCTTCAAGTGGAGACAGATGCAAGTGGGTATTCCATGGGAGTGGTTTTGATGCAAGGAGGAAGGTCGGTATGTTATCATTTTGAAGTATTTCATGGGGAAGTTCTCAACTACCCTTCCTAGAACAAGGGGCTCTATGCCTTGGTAAAAATTTTCAAAAAGTGGAAGCACTATTAGATGGGAAAGGAGACCATCATCAACATAGATCACCAA
>SNQJ01S0140078.1:9256-31656 GCA_010110895.2 Picea sitchensis | reverse complement strand
AAGAAAACTTGTTAGATGCAAATGGGTCTACAGAACTAAGTATGCATCAGATGGAAGTGTTGAAAGACACAAGGCTCGGTTAGTTTCCAAAGGATTTTCCCAAGTTGAAGGAATTGACTATAATGAAACCTTTGCCCCTGTAGCAAAAATGAATTCCATCAGCCTTGTTCTTGCCCTTGCTACCTCACATAAATGGGAGGTCCATCAGATGGATGTTAAATCTGCCTTCTTGCACAGAGATTTGCAAGAAGAAATCTACATGGAACAACCTCCTAACTAGGTCCAGAATGACTCTAGCCTTGTTTGTCGCCTCAAGAAATCTCTTTATGGTCTTAAGCAAGCTCCCCAAGCTTGGTATGCCAAAATGGATATATTTCTTATTGCCACTGGATTCTCTAGATGCCATTATGATCCTAATGTCTATACCAAGAAAGTAGGAAGCCATCTCATAATCCTTGTCCTTTATGTTGATGACCGTATCATTACTGGTAGTGACTCAAAACTTTTAAAGCATGTGAAAACCAACCTTAAGAAGAAATTTGAAATGACAAACTTAGGTTTTTTTCACTATTTCTTTGACCTCCAAGTTTTGCAAACCAATGAAGGAATTTTTCTTTCCCAGTCTAAGTATTCTTATGACCTTCTTCATCGCTTTCACATGGACAATTTTAAACCAACCCCTTCTCCCTTGCAGTCTGGAGTCAATCTTTCTGCCACCTGTACTTCTCCTGAAGTTGATGCCACCCTGTACCGTCAGTTAGTTGGTAGCCTCTTATGCTTGACTCATACCCATCCTGATATTTCCTTTGATGTTGGTCTTATTGCCCGATATATGAAAACACCCCATGAGAGCCATTGGAAAATAGCTAAAAGGATACTTCTCTATGTTCGTGGTACAGTTCAGTTCAGTATACATTACAGTTCAGGGGGGACTCCTTTATTGGTTGGTTTCACTGATTCAGATTGGGCCGGCGACCCTGATGATTGAAAATCTACTGCAGATCATGTTTTCAGCCTTGGTTCAGGACCTGTCACTTGGGCCTATAAGAAACAATAGGCTATTGCACTTTCTTCAGCAGAAGAAGAATACCGAGCAATGGTAAATGTAAGTCAGGAAGCCCTGTGGCTTTGTCAAATTATTTCAGAGTTTGGATTCCAACACCAGCATCCGACCAGCCTTTGGTGTGACAATCAGAGTGCCATCAAGCTCACCAAAGACCCAGTTCAACATCAGTGTGGCAAACACATCGAGCTACACATGCACTTCATTAGAAAGCTAATTCATGATCAAGTTATTGAAATAATATGTTTCTTTACTATGTTTCTTAGTGTGTTTCTTTAGTATGAAATAGTATGCATTTGTAGTTAGGAAATCTGACAGTCACAATATGTTCTCGACATAGAGTGATCCGACGGTTCATACTCTACTCGATCTTAACGGCCATTGATCCATGGCTTAACACCCGATTGGTCCATGATCTCTATTTAAAGAGCATGGAGGGTCATTTGTCGATGATCAATTGTGAGAAACTATCTTGTAAAATCTCTCTATAATCTTTTTCTTTGCATTAATAAACTACTCCAAGTGGTCGCGTTGGCTGGGGCCGTGGATGTTTCCCTGTAGGGGTTTTACCATGTGAAAACATCGGTGTGTTGATCTTTGATATGGTTATGTGAGTGGTTACTGAAGGTGTTCATCCTCTGTTGGAATACCTGTGTTGTCGAACACCTTTGTCATAGTTAAGGTCAAACATGGAGAATGACATCCATAATCATGGTCAACCATGGTCCTTGCTAGACATGATCATCTATGGACAACATTTGTCAAATATGGTTAACCATTGTTGGCACAGGGGCAGACCCAGGGTTCAACACTACAACAACATTTGTCAAATATGGTTAACCATTGTTGTCAAATATGGTTAACCATAACATCATCATTTTTCCTCTGAATAGTCTTATTCCTCCTAATAAAGAGATCATAGCAGGCTTCCCTATAGCTTCCCAAGTTTTTTCTGGCATAATGTGCACTTGTGTCTCTTCATTAAGGACAGAGTCAATGTCGAAGTCTGCTATTATTTCTTCAATGCACTCTTTTTATTTGAAAATCTCTGATAGTCTAACATATCGGTGGTCATTCAGAGTCTCTTTCATTTGTATCAATACCTTCTTTGATTCTTGTTGGGGTTCTGCCTCTTCTGGATCTGCCTTAGGGATTTCCTGATTCAGATTCATTTCTTCCAGCCTAGAGATCATTCTAGGGAAATCCAATACCTCATGGTCCATAGCTTTGCAACAAAGACAACTAGATCATTTGCTAGGGCATTCCTTAGCAATATGTCCAGGTCTTCTGCAACTATAACAGAGGGTCACTCCTATCTTTATTTTAAATAATCCCCAACTTCTTCTATACTGCGCACAAGGATCATGGTAGCTAATCTGCAAAAAAATCTTTCTAGGATCCTACATCCATTTGTTAGTCCAAACATTTTTTCTATGCATAGGTATAACATATCTATTGCTATTATTATCATATATACTCATATCAAACCTTCTTTCATCTATCAATGCCCCAGTGTTCAAACTAGGATAAACTCTATTAAACATACCTAGATCTGTACCCTAGAAAAAAAAATCACTTATCTTACTTTTACATAGAATAAAGCCTCCTGATCTAAAACTTTTAACTATTCTTACCTTTATCAGAGCACAGAGCTTGCAGATCTTACCTCTTTTCTATAGATCTGACCTATTTTCTTCAGAAACTTCCACAATTACTTTTCTTAGAGCACAAAGTGTTCAAATATCGCTTCTTTTCTTTAGATATGGCCTTCTTTCTTTAGCACTGATATTTTCAGATGAAGTGGAATAAGGCGCACTAGGTCACAGATCCACGCACAGAGCTTCCACAGTTTTAGGGTGAATCTTTGCACAAAGCTTCTTCTTCCTCAATTCCTAGCAATCATAGTTTTAGGTCTCGACAACGGAACCATTTGTTGGCACAGGGGAAGACCTAGGATTCAACACACCAACAATGTACCAACAAAACCCTAACTACCGGCTCTTTCGGCAACACCTGCGAAGCAGATGAAGTCTCACCCGAGGTAGAAGCAGGGGTTGTTAAAAGACTCAAGTGTCTGGAACCTTAGCTAAGACACACATCTATGATTATATCACTTACAAAGCACTTAGCATTGATCATTCATCAATATTCAACCCTTATTATACTTCACAGATAACACAGAGAATCTTAACATTCACTTAGATCTAAGGTATTTCGTCACTTATCCAGAGTGAAACAAATCAGATCAAGTAGATCAACACTAAGCATCTTCATACATATCAGATCTACTATTCATACACATCTAACGAAGCACAAAGCATAAGTAGATCTATCTAAATATATCAAAGAACTTTAACAAAAGAAAAGATAAACACATCAAGTCAAAGAATAGAGCATAACACACAAATTTACATGGTTCACCCCCACCCTGGGGTTACGTCCACCAACTCTTCTTCTTTATTATCATCGACCAATTGGTTACAAGCATAGAGCCTTAGAAACCCTTACTACACACATGACAAAAGATCTGCGCAGCTCACTAGATCCTTCTTCATTTCCTTTCAGCACAAAGCCTTCTATACCTTCACATAGGGACTTGCATTAGGCTCTGCAAGTCTATACAGAATGCACAAAACTCTTGATCACACAGATTCCCTCTTGGCACTTAGCCTATATCACATAGATAGAATAGATACTCTACTAGATTCCTAGACGTCGATTTATACATTTACAAAAGTGGGCCTAAGCGTGGGTGAACCCACAGGCCGACATCCCTTTCCCATTACATATTCCCAAAACCCAAAAAGAGACCCAAAAGTGGGTCGAGATTTTGCAATCTCCGCTTCGTCTGGCGCTCCATCTTCGACAGGTTGTCGAAGTCCCAAAAATGGTCAAATATAACCAAGTGCTCCCAAAACTTGGTCAAGGGCCAACAACCATTGTCAACCATGGTCAACCACAATCAACCATGGTAATGGTCAACCAAGGTCAATCATAGTGAAATTCGTGCATAGTGACGGTCAACCATAGTGAAGGTTTACAAAATTTAACCATGGTCATGGTCAACCATAACTAACAATGATCATAGTAATCCAAGGTTAACCATAATTAACCATGGTCATGGTCAATAATAATTATCCATGGTCATGGTCAACCATTATTTACAATGTCAACCATAGTTAACCTTTCCTTCTAAAAGTCAACCAAGGTCTACCAAAGTTAACAATGGTCAACCATAAAAAACCATGGTCATGATCAACCATAGTCAACCATGGTCATTTTCAGTTATTGTATTAATATCTTAATACTTTAGTAATGTTGTATTAATGTATTAATACTTTAATGATGTATTAATTAATTAATACATTAAATTATTATTGTATTAATACTATATATTGTAACATTAATGTATCATTATTTCAATTTATACATTACATTGATGTAATAATTTATTACTACTTTAATTTATAGTTTAATGTAAAATTAATGTATTTAAATTATACTTTAATTTATACTTTACATTATACACTAATTTAAATAAATAATTTAATTGATACATTAAGTTAATGTAATAAGGTATTATTAATGTATTAATACTTTTATAATGTATTACTAAATATATTAAGTTCAATATATTACTACTTTATTAATGTTGTAATGTATTAATTATTTAATAATGCATTTATTAATGTATTTACTAAGTTTGTGACACTAAGAAGGTTGAAGATGAAAAACACTTTCTCTTAGATTGTGCATCCTATACCCATATTAGATCTCATTTTGGAAATATTTGTCACAGTACCAACCTTTCTAACCTATTATGTCAACAAAAGTATGGTGATTTTGGAAAGCTTCTCTTAATGCATTTCCAGCACAAAAACAAAATTCTAAAGAATCACAAGTAATCACTTACCTTCTTAAGGTCAAATAGAAATCATCATCATCATCATCAATATATTCCTTTATTAGTGTATTGATATTAATTAATTAATACAATGAAATGAAACAATCACTTAATACATATGTAAATTTATACTTTAATTTATACATTACATTAACATAAATAATGTATTATTAATGTATTGATGCTTTAAGGATGTATTGTTAATACATAGGTAAATTAATACTTTAATTTATACATTACATTAATACAAATAATCTATTATTAATGTATTGATGCTTTAATAATGTATTTATGTATTACTTTATTAGCTCATGGATATTTTAACTATATGATGATGATGATGATGATGATTAACGTCCACTAAGACCTAATTGGTCTATGGGACCTTAAGAGGGTAAGTGAGTACTTGTGATTTAATTGGTCTATGGGACCTTAAGAGGGTAAGTGATTACTTGTGATTATTTAGAATTTTGTTTATGTGCTCGAAAAGCATTAAAAGAAGCTTTCCAAGATCACCATACTTTTGTTGAGTTAAGATGTTAAGAAGGTTGGTAATGTGATCAATATTTTGAAAATGAGATCTAATATGGGTATAGGCTGGACAATCTAAGAGAAAGTGCTTTTTATCTTCAACCCTCTTAGTGTCACAAAGATGACACACTATTTCATCCGATAGCGTTTTAGGAATTGACTAACTACATTAATATTATTAATGTACTAGTACTTTATTATGTTACATTATACATTAATGTTAATGTATTAATACTTTAATTTATACATTTCATTAATGTAATAATGTATTATTAAAGTACCGATATTTTAATAATGTATTAATACCTTACAAATATATTAATTAATAATATATTAATACATTAATTAATTAATACTTTACACTAATACAAATAAATACTTTAATTCATACATTACTAATGTATTAATACTTTAATAATGTATTATTATTTTATTAATGTATTATTATTTTATTATTGTATTGATATTTTATTAATGTATTAATAGGTTTCTAATATATTAATTAATAATATATTAATTAATTAATACTTTATCATACATTAATTTTTTTTATGTATTGTATTAATATTTTATTTTATATTTTTTATTAATATAATAATTAATTAATATATTAATGATTTATTATTTTTTTAAAGATATGCTAGTTATTTAAGTAAAAAATGGTTGATATAAATTATTTTCCATTTTTTAAATTTAATAGGATTGATGAATGTATATCAACCACCTTTTATTGTTATTAATTTTATTCCTAATACCATAATTATTTTAAATAACATTTTGAATCCGTCTTGGCTGATAGACAATTAATACCTCTCACAATGTACTTCGATAATGTGACGACTGGACCCCATAAAGATTGAGCCTCGCAATGAAGTTGACGCGGGGAATAAATACGAGAGTGTAGTCGTCATCAAACAGATCTGAAACATGTTAAACGTTTAACAATTTGATTCCAAATCTTTCTGAAGGATGAGGATGAGTCACAGTGGTACTTTAATCTTTCTAAAGGATGAGGATTCCAAATCTTTATAAAATATTAAAAATTAATATGACAGCATAGTACTTTAATTTGTTTTGGAAAGAAACTCTTAGTGGTAGTATCGGTTTGAAATTTCAATTATCAAACAGCTGTGAAATATAAACGTTTAAGAATCTGATTCTAATTCTTTCTTAAGGACGAGGATGAGTTACAATGGTTAGTATAAAATATTAAAATATTTAAATTAATATGATAATATAGTAGTTTAATTTTTATTTGGAAGAAACCGAGAGAGTTTATGAATCTGAATATGCAAGTTTTTATAGTTACTCATAATAATAATTTAATTTTTTTTTGGAAAGAAATTGTGTGCAAGTTTTGACAGTAACACTTCATTTATTTATTATTAGGGACAAATAGATTTATAATGGTAACAAAAAGAGTATATGTGTTAATAATAATTTATAGGAGGAAATGAGTTGGTCAATTATTGTAAATAATTAATAATTTAATAGATGATTGTTTAAAAATCACTTTTGGGAAATTTAGTCCTAAACTAATATTAAAGGAGTTAAATAGATATAAAGATGATTAAAAGAACTAGGGGTTAAATAGATATAAAGATGATTAAAAGAACTAGGAATAGTAACTGTTTAAAGAAAATGACAAATACAGAAATATGTGATAAAAAAGTAGTTGAGAGTTAATATGAAAATTAATAAGATAATAAATAAGATATGAGAATTGGTAAACTAATAAATATGATATGGGGTGTCCATTAAATAAAGTTAATATGATTAAAATTGGTAATTAATCATAAGAAGGGGGTGTAGAATAGGAGCATGGATAATTAAGTGGGTGGAAAACCACTAGTGAGAAAGATGATGAATAATAGGTTTTTCTGATTAGTTAAGTTTGTAGTAATTATTCGGATTAAAATTATTTTAATGTTTTTTTATTTTAAGTGCTTTATTAAAGATACAAGAATAAGATTTTTGACTTTGTCAAAGCAAATGAGATACTATATGTTTGTGTCTTATATGTTCAGCAAAAAAAAACACTGAAATTTAATTATAAAAAGCGAATTTCACTAGATTTGTAATTCCAAACCTGGTGGGATATTTCCAGAGATTGAGATTAGGGTTTCAATCAAAATGTGATTTAATTATGCCAAAAGGCGTATATTTATTGGAGATGGGCATAATTAATCACTTTTTAATCTAAAATTCTAATATGATGGCTAACAATTGAAGATGCTGGCATATTCTTAGTGGTCCTCCCAAATCCATGAATATGATTTACTCTTCATAACTTCTTTGTATTTTTGAATGCATCAATTACTCTATTTACTTTTTAACATTCACCTAATCATATTAAGAAATTACTGTTTCACAATATGATTGCCACGTTTAACTCATTAACCTTTAGAATTACCACATTTGAAATTAACTTTTAGATTTCCTCAACTTTATGTGGGTTTCAGCTGTCGAGACTTTCGGCATTCACCAACCACTTTGCGGCTTTGCTAATTATAAACAACGAATTTTACTCGATTTGAAATTCCAAACCTGATGGGAATTTCCACAGATTGAGGTTCGGGCTTAAACCAACGTGGGATATCTTCGAACATGAGTTTCGTGTGGCCCAAAACGTCGGAGCGACTGCTGCGCCCACGGTCCGATTTTATCGCTTTAGTGAAAGAGGGACGAAACCAACTTAAACGCGCGCAGATCGCATCCGACTGCAACCAGCTATAAATACAACGCCTCCTTAAAGTAGACGATTCTGCAGTTCATTGGCTTCTCTTCTGTCAATTGATCCCTCTCATTTGACTCTGTAACCTCTGATTAGAAGCTCCTCCTGGTAGTTCCAGACCCTTTTCTCAAATCCATATTTCTCAAATCCATATTTGAGAAATCTTATTCATATTGTGGCCGGTGCATTTCTTCATTTATTGGTTTATAATGGAAAAAGGAGGCAATTTTCATCAAAATCAAAATAATGACCAATTGTAGTTTTGAACGCATTACACCATGTCGTTTTCTTCGATTGCTTGTGCTGGTGGGGCCAAAATACAGCGAATGTTCCATAAATCACTGCAGTAAAATAATAAAATTGGTTCTGAATGAATACACTGTTTATAAAATAATAAAATTGTTCTGAATGAAATGAATACACTGTTTATAATGAATAGATAAGTTTTTATTATAAATAGATTAAATTTTAATTTTTAAAATTGATCATTAATTATGGTGATCTTGAAACATTTTTCTTAATATTTTTTAACATAAAAATAAAATTATGAAGAATTTTAAGTAATTCCATCACCATCATCATCATCATCATCTTCACAAAGTTACCTTCCATACTTGTATAAAAAAATAAATAAAACAAATTTGAATTAAAATTGGCCACTGTATTTCATCAAAAATTCTCTGTCATATGTCTCTCACAATGCTACATATGCCCCTTTTCTATTACATATTCCCCATTTTGTTTGTGATCCTTCTTATTTTGTCATGTTGTTCTTGGGTTGTGATCCTTCTTATTTTGTCAAAATTTGTCAATCTCTTGTATCTCTCACAATGCTACATATACCTCATTTTATTTCTATAATGTCATATTTTTCTAGATTCATGTTTTAGATATGCTTTTAGTTTCATATAAAATAGTTTCATAGGTCCGGACCCCCTTATTCTCGTTTATTGAGACCTATCCTCTACTAGCAATTTTTAAGATTAAATTTTTAAATTTCTGAACATAAATTGAATTTTTAGTTAATTGTTTTTTGTTTTCAGCCCATTGTGTTCCAAGTACAATCCTTTTGGTTTAAGGTTTTTATATTTATTATTATAGATTATATTTGCGTAAGGCTCCGATCGAGGGGATGGATATTAAGTTGTTGATTCATCGAAGTTAGACATTTTTGTCATGATCGTTCATTTGTTTTTTAAAACTTTTGTATCGTTAAAAATAACACATTTCTTATTGCTCTTTGTTATTTAAGTTTTTATTTTATTTTATATGGTTTATGTTTGTTTGAGTTTGATTGTTTATAATAAAATTAATATATGATGAGAAGTAAATATGAAGATGGGAAAGTTAGTCATTTTTATATTATGAAATTGAATTAAATATAAATAAAGAAGTTTAAATGTTATAGAATTTAAATTTTTTCAATATTTATTATTAAAATTTAATTAATATTTCTTTATTAAATATTTTTTATAAGATATATTTTTTTATTAAATTTATACAATTTTAATTTTAATTTTTAAATAGAAATAAAAATAAAAATAAATCAAATAACAAAATATTTTAATAGATTTAAAATAGAAAAAAATTAAATAACATATTTAAACCTTAAAAATAAGATGAAACTATTTTAAATATAAATAATGATTTTATCTTAATTATATACATAAAAATAAATTGTAAAGTAAAATGAACGATGTGGTCCAAGGCTTATACAAAATAGTTGATTCACTCTATGTGTTTTTTTCTATGCACCAGGATTGATACTTAAGCTAATTATTCATCTCCATAAGGCATTCAATGTAAGTGGTTGTATGGATTTTAAATTCACAACACACCAACAAATCATCTTCATTTTAAGTGGACACAAATCATCTTCATTTTAAGTGGACACATGGATTTTAAATTCACAACACACCAACAAATCATCCTTCATGTTTAAATAAAGGTTGTTTTAAGTTTTTTTTCTTTATCATCATTGTAAATGGGGGTTGCAATATTATAATTATAATTGATATTAATAATAATTTATAGATTGATATTGATAGTAATTTATATAAAGGTTGTTTTAAGTTTTTTTTCTTTATCATCATTGTAAATGGGGGTTGCAATATTATAATTATAATTGATATTAATAATAATTTATAGATTGATATTGATAGTAATTTATAGATATTGATATTTGAGAAGGTTTTAAAAATCATGATATAATTTTAAAAATTATAGTTAAAATAAATATTATATTTATTGTGTTTGTTCAAATTTATTTAATTATAAACTTATTTTTAAATTTATTAATCAATGTCTTTTTTTTATATTTTAAATATTAATAATAATTTATAGATCGATATTGATAATAATTTATAGATATTGATATTTGAGAAGGTTTTAAAAATCATGATATAATTTTAAAAATTATAGTTAAAATAAATATTATATTTATTGTGTTTGTTCAAATTTATTTAATTATAAACTTATTTTTAAATTTATTAATCATTGTTTTTTTTTATATTTTAAATATTAGATATAAATCATAAAAGTAATGATTGATTTTATGTGATTTTTTTGTTTTTGTTAATTTTAAATTCATTTTACTTTGTTAATATTATAGATGTAATGTGTGTTAAGTAATTTATTCAAATTGAAATAATATCATTATAATTAGTTTTCTTTTTAAATAAAAATGGTTAGTTCTGTATTAATAAAATTTCTCACACTAGTGAACATGTAATACATAACAAAAATTCTCAAAGTCTATTGCCAAGGTTTATCAACCCAAATTCAAAATTTAGTAATCTATTAAAAAATAATGTATGATTGTGTTGAATTGCTTCAACCTCATCTACCCAACTTGCTCATGGGCGGGAGAATTCCTTTACCAATATTAAGAGAATGGAGATCTTCTACTTTTGATTGAGGAACCAAATCTAATTAGTTTGGGGGATGCTCATGTGCTCACACTCTATTGGATTGGGATTGTTGGGATTGTTGAAGAATATGGTTGTGATACTTTCGATTGGTTTTTAAAACTAGATGATGGTCTTCTGATCCAAGTGGATATTGGTGGCCACCCACCTATTCAAACTAGCTCCTCTTTACAGTTTTTAGTTCAACATGTTCCTCTGTACTTCTTTGTAATTGTGGGTTCTACACTTTCGAGGATGTTTGAATCCCTACACATATTATAGGTGGAAATTGGTGGTCGCCCATCTAATCCAATTGGCTTAGTTTGGAAGTTTTCATGTCAGCACATCGTTCTATACTTCTAGGACCATTTTGGGGCCCTAATAAACATTTTTTTGGCTTACCACAGTCAAACTATAGACATAGTCATATTTTGATGGCATAATGTGTAGTTCTCAAGAAGACCTTTCCAATGGGCTATCACGCGGCTAAAACAAAGGTTGTATGCAAAAGTTACGACCCTGGGAATTTGAGGTACCAACTTACCCATTGGGGCCCACATAACTTTTGGCGTTTCATCTCCTAGGGTTAGGTTTTTGGATGTCTAGGGTTTTGAAATTCATGAGTAATGTTAAAAGGGCCTTTGGATCCTCATTGTAACCATTATTCTCAGACGGATACGCGTAGAAGCCATATCTCTTCTCAAAGATAGCTACTAGCATTCGAGCAAGTGTTTTTAGTTCTGCAATTTTACAGTTTCAGCCTATTTTATTTATTCAATAGAAGTTATTGTTCACTGGATATTTTTTGTTGCTCTCCATTTCTTTGTGTTATTGTATTCAGTCTGTTATTTATTTCGTTTCGCTTATATATCCATATCATCTTCCTTAATACCATCCCACCATGTTGATTTACGCTTCTGCTTGCTATCCTTCCTATTCCCTAATTTATTATTTGAGTGATTGGTATCCTTCCTATTCCCTTTAAAGCAATGATATGATATGTTCCCTATTTCAAGAAATTCTTTCATAGTCCAAATAGTGGAAACCCTTACTAAAGTCCATTCGACACATTTTTTAATATATGATGATATACACTTTTTTAACATATGATAATTTCTGAACTTACAAAATGAAATCTTCCAAACACCCATCATATTGAAACAAAGAGTCCAAAATATCATATAAAAAATGATAATTAGTTCTTATGTAATCTTGGTTTATGGATTATAACTTATTTTATGAAATAATTTCAAAAATGATATTTCATGACAATTTATTCTTTATTCTATAAAATAAAATTTAAAAAAACTAAAAGTTAAAATTTTATATAAATTTATGTTTTAAATTTTTTTTATTTTACATTTTAATTTATTTATTTAATAATAAAAATATCACGAGATGAATTTTAATTTCAATTTTTCTTTAACAAATTTAATCTACAGTTTTTTTAAAAATATACCTCCAAAATTCTATAAATAATATTAGATATTATATATCATCATAGGTTCAAAAATGTGGGGAATGGACTTTAGTAAGAGTTTCCACTATAAATTATTTGAATGAAAATAATACTTTTCTGTGTTTTTCTCCTCTTTTTTAAAGGAATAATCTCTTTCATTACTCTTGGTGTTGTGAACCATAATACTTATCTACAATTTTGAGTTCTCGATGAAGGGAACTTCTCTATGATTTTGAGCTCTCGGAACATTCTCAACCATTTTGAATAATTTTTAGTTCTGGCTTCTTCCACTCGCTAAGCACATGGGCACGTGTTCCTAAATTAGTTTCGTAAATTAAATCTGCCTTCTTCAACCGACTGAGCACGTGGACACCTAAAATTAGGTGAGTCATATATCAATTTAAAAAAAAAAAAATCCATTTTTAAAGTCAATCCAAACTAACAATCGTTACTTATTTTCTCTTATTTTCAATATGAGCACTGCAACACCTATTCCAAAAAAATTGTCGTTTCAAGGAGAGGTCCCCAAACTCACCCTAGAGAGCATTTAATGTTATATGGAATCATTAGAAAAAAAGGAGAGAACAAAGAGAAATAGAGTTAGAAACATTGGAAAAAAAGGAGTGAAGAAAGAGAAAGAGAGTTAGAATCATTAGAAAAAAGGAGTGAAGAAAGATAGGTAAAACTCCAAATAGAGCTAGAGGAAATGCTTGATAAAAAAATAAACTCAAGTCAAAGATACCATTCAAACTCAAATAAAGGATAGATTTTTAGGGTTCAAGAATCAATTTTGAGACAATGGAGGATAGGATTCAAGAAATGGAGAAACAAAAACAGTCAACCCAATAAGGAGAGGTTGAAGAAAATCGTAACTTGAGAGATAGGATTAATGAGCTCAAAGAAAAACTAACCAACAATTTAACCCATAGTAATCTAGAATAAAAATTGGATATCAAACCAATCCAAAAGGAAATGAATAAGCTAATCGAATTGGACCATGAGCGTAATAAAAGAGCCTTGAACCTCATAATTTTTGTTATAAAAGAACAATAAGAGGAGGATATGCTAGCAATAGTAAAAGAAGAATTAAAAAATAAATCACAAATTGAAACAACTTATCTCATAGAAGCAAAGAGGCTAGGAAAAATAATTGATCATAAATATAGGTTTTTTTGTGTCAAATTAAGTTGTAATGACCATAAATATAGCATACTGTCACATACCCACTATGGAAAAAATAATTTTTCTCTCTTCCTCAAGGGATAGAATCCCTGAATTCCTACAGGGGCCTAGCACAAGCTAGATCTTCCCTTATCCACCTCCATGTGATCATTGGTTATGACCACAGGCCAAGCCAAGAGGCGCCTTTCGCATTTCGTGACTCAGCGATGCAAGAGAGTCAAGTCTTTCGACTCTTGAAACCCCGAAACCCGAAATCTTACCTTCGACGAGATTGACGGCTCCGAATCTCCCCTTGATTTGACGGTCCTAGCTGTATCTGGATTTCAGTAACCGGGAGTTCAAAATGCAGCAACCCAATACATCATTATGTGGCTGCAACTTTCCTGAGTTATTGCTTCCCCTTCATTGGACCAGTACCTATTTGATTTCAGTGATCATGGGAGATCAGATTGTACTTCATGGTATATAGATATCTTCAGATTGATTTTGAGACTGGTTTCACTAGGCCTTGTTTATGACTATGACATCTTTTGGCATATAACCACATTTGTATTTGCCTTATTCATGAGCCATGAACACTTGTTTGGTATATTTTCCACTTGGATCAACATTGTATTCTTGGTATACATGTATGCAAAAGTGTTACATAATGTAATGAACAATTAGGTTGATCAGTTGGTTCTCTACCACTCTACTTTTGGGTTATTTGTAATGTATTTTGGCCATGAAGATGCTCCTCTAATCTCACACATTAGAGGAGTATATGTTTATATCAGATTTGCCTCACCATCACTATCTTGCACAAAGGACCTTTTTCCATTTCTATGGTTTTCTCATCCCTTTTTGTTGAATCTAGAGCTAAAAATATACCTTTTTTCCACATATGCTCCCTATCAGGTTATACAAGATGTGTATATGCTTGTTGCTCCACTACAACTCGTGTACATCAAGATTTGTGCCGGAAAATACAAAATGAAATTAGAATTTCCATGTCATGAGAGAAGCTGCATTGTATTCTTGGTAGCCATGTATGCAAAGTCAGTACATAATGTAATGAGCAATTGAGTTCGTCCAGTTGGTTCTCTACCACTCCACTTATGGGTTATTTGTAATGTATTTTGGCCATAGAAGATACTCCTCTAATCTCACACATTAGGGGGCATATGTTATATCAAGATTTGCCTCACCATCACTATCTTGCACAAAGGACCTTTTTCCATTTCCCTATGCAGACTTATCATTCCTTTTTGAGGAATCTAGAACTAAAAATATACATTTTTCCACATATATGCTCCCTATCAGTTATACAAGATGTGTATATGCTTGTTGCTCCACTACAACTCGCGTATATCAAGATTTGTGCCAGAAAATACAAAATGAGGTCAGGTTTCCATGTCATGAGAGAAGATCTCTGACCCTTGGCCTTCCATATACTGGAAACATTCTGACCCAGCCCTTCAATTTCATTCTGAAGCCTATAAGAGCACAATTTCGAGTTATGGAAAAGAGGAGAAAGTATTCAACTTTGAGAGCAAAGTTACTCTGGAGAAATTACTTCATATTGAGTCTGCGTCCCTTTATCCCTCAAGTTTGAACACAGTGTTCAACCCCCAAGCTCTTTCCCTATTGTTGAGAGGACCTCATTGCCTCTTTCCTCTGAGCTTGCCTTTGGTGGAGGATTGAAGTGGAGGAGACCCAGTGGGAAGGAACTTGGTTTCTTGGTTTCGAACCATGCTGACACGGAAGTCTGTAATGTTGTCACTTCTGCTGATCAATTATTAATAGAAATACTCCTTTCCTATCCTATTGGTATCTTGCAAATATATGATTATTATCCATGGGCGTGTTTGTAATGTTTATTAATGGATTATGCTATCTGATGTACTAACCCATTTTATATCATCACTATTTACTTTATCTGCTAGTTGGTTGAGAACTTATTGTAGGTATAAAGCTTTGGGTCAAAGTGCTCAACAGTGGAACATCATTAAATGTTGGATCGAGGTAGGCCTCTTTCTTATATTTCACATTAGTTTATATAGCATATGTCGGAATTGATTTGATTTCTGCAGTCATACATGTCTATTGTGGTTTACCCTTGGCCATAGAGAGTTTTTCCCTAGTAACACCAGCCATGGACCATGGACATCGCGAGGTCCATGATCATCAATGTGATGAAGTTACCACACTTCGGAAGACACCAGGAGGTTAATGTGTGCGTTAAACTCCTGATGTTGTGCTTCAATGGCGGTTACCTATGGTTGAATAGGCACATCACAGTAGATCCGACATTGATCCACCAAATCATCGAGTTAAGAATGCAAGGACCATACCCAAAGGAATTTTACCCAGGGAAGGTTACAGATCGTTCCCTGACACAGACAATCAAAGACACCTATGGTGATTTAGAGAAGGGGAAGCAGGGATACAAGGTAGCCTCCATCTAGAATGGTGCAGTGCGCCTAGATTTTCAGTTGATTGCTGGAAAGCTCGTTAGAAAGAATAGGCCAATGCAGGTCACGGGGTTCGTTGTCGATCTCACAGGAAAAAGCGTTGAGGGGTTGCAAATGAACTAGGTGAGATACCTCGTCAACTAGTTAGAGAAATAATTCTGCAAAGCTTAGGATCAAGGCTATGAGTTTCATTTCAGTTGGTTGCTTATTATCATCGCCTTCACTACTTGGAATATGTTGGAAGGAGCAATCTTCCCTGAAATTGAGCCATCCGAACCACTAGCTACGAATTTCACTATGCTATGGTATTTGAGTGACATGACGAAGCAATGATAGCCAAACGTGATGTTCCACACCTATTATCTGCAATTGAAGAGGGCCATTGAATCCTTCCCTCACATGACATCAAATACACTACATCGATTCAAACCAATTGCGAAGTTCTGCATAGATGGGTATTTCATATATATCACTCCGCGTAGAGATGAAAGCAAGGAGGAGATTGAGAGTAGCTATAAGCTTACTGAGAAAGATATAGAGTAAATAACAAAAGAATGGACTACATAATTCTTGGTACCAGTAGAAAAGGCAGAACTGTCCGACCCCAACCTCATCGAAAATCTTGTAGTCACTCAAGAATAATATGATGCACCCAGCAGCAACAAGAAGAAAAAGAAGGAATATGTACAAGAACTAAACAATACATCAGAATCACCTGAAGGAGGAGGAGATGACGAAGTGGACAAAGAAGAGGATGAAGGGAAAGAAGACAAGCAAAAGCAGGGCGTAGTAACACTGCCCACAGATCCCATCGAAGAGATAGAGACATCCAAGAAATGAAAGGTTTACCCAAAGAAACCTACATCACAAAAGAAGTAAAAAGCCAATAAACCATCATTTTATAATGTGCTAACGATGGATGACATTGACCTTATCATTGTTGTTGTGTTAGACACCTCAGAGGATATCTTGCAGCGAAGCAAAGCCAAACAGGAGACAATGTTTGACAGGATCAAAGGAGAGATGAAAGGAGTACAATAGTCTCTCTATTTGAGCCACGCAGTGTTTACTGCGCCACCGCTGCCAGAAGGAACAAAGTTGAGAGATGAGCCTGCCCATATATGTAGATTAGCAGACTCGATAGAAGATCGCCTTTGTCGTGTCCAGGAGGAAAAGGAACAGGCCACAGTGGCCCTGAAGCAAGAAAAAGAGGAATCCATAGAGCAACATCAGGTTTCCCAACAAGAAAAAGATGACCTTCAGGTGAATTTTGTAGAGCATAGAGCGTAGATCTAGAAGGAGAAAGAAAAGTTGCTCGCAGAGCAGATGGGAGTTAAAGAAGCAGTCACCAGAGAACTTCACTCTATGATAGGCTTAGAAAAAAGGGAAGAAGAAGCCACTGAGAGGAAGGTGGGGAAGCTCCTTGAATCCATTCAACAGCTCCAAGAATGAATAATAGAACTGGAACTACAAGGCGTGCCAATCACTCTGCAGGAAGTGCAATATTAGAGAGAGGAAACTACCCGGAGCACAGTTGAAAGAATGAAACAATTGACCTTGGAATGCAAGAAACTTAGAAGTCGAAGTGTGCAGACCTATGAGCGCCTTGCAGAGGACCCTGAAATAAGGACATTGGAGTCACAACTCCAGGAAGTGAAGCAACAAGAAACAATAGTGAAAGCACAGTTGAATATACTATCATTGGTCGAGAGGATGAAAATTTCACAGGAACAACGCACGATTCAGAAATAGGTCCATGCCATCGAGAGTAAAGTCATGGAAGTGATCCAGAGGCTCCATTAGTGCAGGATGAAGATTGCACACTTTTTGAGGAGATTGAAGAACAAGGTGCACAGCTAGAACAAGTGTTCACCTCAGTTTAACAAAGATTGGAAGGAAATGTCACCGAGAAGGTCATTCAGGAGTTCCTTGAGCAGGAGGCTCTAGCGAAACAGTAGGTTGAAGCAGCTTGAGGCCTTCAAGGTAGAGTTACCCAAATCAGAGTGACTCGGGATGAGTCACAGGTGAGTGTTGGGGGCTTGTTGGCCCTCGACCGGGTTTTGTAGAAATGATGGTTATGTTTGACCAATTTTGGGACTTCGACAGGCTGGTCGAAGATGGAGCGCTAGGAGAAGTGGAGATCATGGGATATCGCTCCCTTTTATGGGCCTTTTTGGGTTTATGGTTTATGTAACGGGTATGGGATGTCGGCCCATAGGTTTACCCATGCTTTGGCCCCTTTTGTAATGTAAAAATATAAATCTACGCGATGTAAGTAGGTGGTGATAAGGGTGATATCATGCTAAGTGAAAGCAATGTAAGTAGTTGATCTATGTGATTGTAAAGGCTTTGTGCATATTGTTTGTTGAGAACTTGCAAAGCTGAGTGCAAGTTATTGAAAAGAGGCTTTGTGTTGTGCCAAGATCAGGGAAGGAGGATCTGGCGAGGTATGCCCAGATCTCCTGTCCTATGAGGAGTTGGTTTTGTGGCTCTGTGAATGTGGGAAGATTGAAACAAGATAATAAAGAAGACGAAGAGTTGGTGGACATAGCCCCACATTGGGGGTGAACCACGTATATCCTATGTTATGGTTTCTTTGTGTGATTGATGTGATTTATGATTAGTGATGTCATCTTTCTGTGTGTTAGATGCATCTGATATACTATATTAGAGTTTAGTAATATGAAAAAATGTTAGATCTGATCTATTTCTATGTGTTAAGTGCTTAAATGTGTTAGATCTTGTTGAATATTGTGCTGCTCTGTAATTAGGGTTTTGTATGTGATGTGAATAAGGGTTAAATATTAATGAATGTTAATTGTTAAGTGCTCTGTTAAGTATTGTAATCACAGATCTGTGTCCCAGCTAGGTTGTAGACACTTGAGTCCTGCAACCCCCCCTGTCTCTACCTTGGGTGAGACTTGATCTGCTTCACAGGTGTTGCCATCCCTTCTTTCTCTCCATCCTTCTTCTCTTGCACACCCTCTCCATTTTCCTAGGAAGGTTATGCACCTATCTTCTTCCTTCTGTCAGAAGGAACTTAGGTCAATCTAGGCCTGTAGGAAACTGTGTTCTGTGGTACTTTGGCTGACAATTTTCTGTCTCCTCAGTCAGACCATCCATGCTTCCATTCATTTAGGTAGTTGATTTTTCAACCACCAATCCTTATTTCATTAACTGATTCTTCCTTGGAATCAGGATGAGACTTATTATTTCAACAAATATAGTTTGGGTCATTTGACATAATGAACCCTCTCTACAGTTTCCTCACTCTTTCCTCTAGCGATATCATGGACAGTACTTTAAGGCTTCACCACCACAGTTAGTTTTTTTTTAAATCTAAATAGTAATACATTTACATTGTTAACATGCCATAGCATGGTAATCATAAGTAATGATTAATTACAAGCTGGGGGAAACAAGGCTATTACATCATAACATTACATAATCAATGCATGATCAACCATACATTACATAGTCAATGCATAATCAATGCCACATGGTCTTCGAAGGTCGCCCATGGGCATGGTCAATTGTAGTCAACCCTGGCTATCCATATTCAACCATGGTGAAGGTCAACCATGATCAACCATACTAAAATTTGGTCCATGCCAAGATTAACTATGGTTAAGCATAATCAACCATGGAAAAACATATCGAACTATGGGAAAGTTCAACTACATTAAACCATACTCTTGATCATAGTCAAAAAAATTCAACCATTGTTAAGGTAATGGTCAACCTTATGTGATGAATATATCTTGACGTTACAGTATGACAAACAAAATCGGGCGTTTCAACATGACCAACATAGTAATGTTGCAATGTGATGAACATAGTAGCATCACGATCTCGGTTATGTGGCAATTTATCGAAAATCTCTTTTTCATCACAATGCAATGAACATAGAAACATCATTGTAATGTGATGAACATAAGCATATTTTCGCAATGTGATGAACATAGCCTTGTCGTCACAATGTGATGAACATAGCCTTGTCATCACAATCTGACACAAATATCCTCTAATTGTACTCTCACAATGTGATGTAGACAACCCAATGTCGCAATGTGACATATATATCCCAACATTTCAATGAGTGGACCATTTATCAACATCGTATTGTGATGAACATAACCCACTCTGAGAATGTGAAAAACCTATTCCAACAGATTAATGTGTCCAACAAAAACCCTACATCTCAATGGGATGACCATAACCTTACGATGTCATGAGATGAACTAATCTTGATGTCGCAATCTAATGAACAAAACTTGATCAACATTGCAATGTGATAGTGGCATAGTAAACCATGGTTAAAAATAATCAACATGGTAGTGCACAATCAATGGCACATGGTATTCGAAGTTCACCCATGGGCATGGACACCCATAGTCAACCCTGGTCAACCATATTCAACAATGGTGAAGTTCAACCATGATCAACCATCCTAAACTTTGGTCCACGTCAAGCTCAACCATGGTTCACCATAGTCAACCATAGAAAACCATACAGAACCATGGGCAAGGTAAAATATATTAAGACATACTCTTGATCATGGTCAACAATGGTCAACCATAGTTAAGGTAATGGTCAACCTTATGTGAAGAATATAACCTGTCATTGCAATTTGACAAACAAAACCAAATATTGCAACATGAAGAACTTGGTAATGTTGCAATGTGAGGAACATAGTAGCATCACAATGTGGGTAATGTCACAATGTGGATAATGTCACAATGTGTCGAACATATCCTCGTTGATGTAATGTGAATAACATAAACTCTCAATCGTAATGTGACAAATATAAGCATAATGTCACACTGTGACAAACATAGCCTTGTCATCATAATGTGACGAATATATCCTTTTTGTCGTAATGTGATGAACATAGCCTCATCATTGCAATCTCACACAAATATCCTATCGTCATAACTTGAAAAACATTTCCAAATGTCGTTATGTGATGAACATAACCCATTGTCGTAATGTGTTGTACACAACCCAATGTTGCAATGTGACAAACATAGTCCAACATTGTAATGAGACAACCCTTTCTCGTCGTTGCATTGTGATGAACATAACCAACTCTCAGACTGTGACAAACTTATTCAAATTCCTTAATGTGTCAAGCAAAAACCTTATGTCGCAATGTGATGGCCATAAACTTACAATGACATGTGACAAACAAAACCATAACCTTACCATTACATTACATCGTAATATGATGACCATAACCTTACCATGTCATGTGACAAACAAATCCCGACGTCGTAATCTGACGAATAAGAATTTATCAACATTGCAATGTGATAATGGCATAGTAAAATATGGTTAAACATAATCAACATGGTCCTGCATAATCAATGCCACATGGTCTTCGAAGGTCACCCATGGGCATGGTCACCTGTAGTCAACCATGACCAACCATACTCAACCATGGTGAAGGTCAACCATGATCAACCATACTAAACTTTGGTCCATGTCAAGCTTAACCATGGCTAACCATAGTCAACCATGGAAAAAAATAGACAACCATGGGCAAGTTCAACTACATTAAACCATACTCTTGACCATGTTCAACAATAGTCAACCATAGTTAAGGTAATGATGAATAGATTGCATAATAAATGCATAATCAATGCATCATCAATGCCACATGGCCTTCAAAGGTAACCCATGGGTAAGTTCAACTACATTAAACCATACTCTTGATCATGGTCAACAATAGTAAACCATAGTTAAGGTAATGGTCGGTGCATTACATAGTCAATGCATGATCAACCATACATTACATAGTCAATGCATCATTAATGCCACATGGTCTTCAAAGGTCACCCATGGGCATGGTCACCTATATTCAACCCTGACCAACCATAGTCAACCATGGCGAAGGTCAACTGTGATCAACCGTATTAAAATTTGGTCCACATCAAGCCTAACCATGGTTAACCATATTCAACCATGGAAAACCATAAACAACCATGGGAAAGGTCAACTATACTAAACAATACTCTTTAGCATGGTCAACAATAGTCAACCATATTTAAGGTAATGGTCAACCTTTTGTTAGGATATTTAGACACTTAGGAGTTAGTTAAGATCTACTTGGTATAATATGTCGTTAGGTAAAAGTGTGTTTCTTAGTGTGTTTCTTTAGTATGCATT
>SNQJ01S0140077.1:0-25115 GCA_010110895.2 Picea sitchensis | reverse complement strand
ATATTTCTTAAGCAATGAAACATGAAACACATTATGTACAGTCATAGATGCAGGTAATGCAAGCATATATGCAACTGGCCCAATCCTTTCTAGGATTTCAAATGGCCCACAAAATCTGGCTACCAACTTGGCGCAACTTCCCATCTTCAGGGAACTCCTGTTAGCTTTCACTTTCAGGAAAACATGATCACCCACTTTGAACTCTCTGTGGGTTCTGTTCTTATCAACATAACTTTTCTACATGTCATGGGTAGCTTTCAAATTCTGCTTAACTTTTATCATTTGGTCCTCCATCTTCTTGAGCAACTCTGGCTCAACTACTACTCTATCAGCTGGATTATCCCAGCTCACTGAAGTATTGCACTTTCTTCCATAAAGTGCTTCAAATGGGCTCATATTCAACGATGCATGATACCCATTGTTGTAGGCGAATTTTACCAAGTGTCGGTAGTCTTCCCATCTTGATGGTTTGTCCATCACATACATTCTCAGTATGTCTTCTATTACTTTGTTCACCCTCTCTGTCTGTCCATCAGAATTAGGATGATAAGCTGTACTAAAGTTCAGATTCATTCTGAATCCTTTGAACAATCCTTTGCAGAAATTTGAGGTGAATTTTGGGTCTTTGTCGGACACAATGATTTTAGGAATTCTGTGCAATCGTGCCACTTCCTTCACGAAAATATCAACAACATCTACTTCCTTGTGAGTAGTTTTAAGTGGAATAAAATGGGCAACTTTTGTAAGCTTGTCCACCACTACCATGATCGCATCATGCAGCTTTCTTGTTCTGGGCAATCCTATAATAAAATCCATTGTCACCACTTCCCACTTCCACTCAAAAATGGGTAAAGGTTGCAGCAACCCTGTTGGGTGCCTATGCTCAACTTTAAATTTCCGACACTCCATACATTTGGCGATGTATTCAACGATCTCTCTCTTCATACCTGGCCAAAAGTAATGGCTCTTGACCGCTGCTATTGTTTTATGATATCCAGGGTGCCCTGCATAAGGCACATTATGCATCTCTTGTAAAATCATTTGTTTCAAGCACTGGACATTGGGTACAAAGAATATTGTTCTTGTACAACAATATTCCATCGGTTTCCAATTTATAAATTTCCATCTTCTGTGGCATCTTACCCTGTTGTAGCTTGGCTACCAATTCTCTGTACTGCAGATTTACATTTGCAACCTCCAGAATTCTGCTTTTAATATCAGACCGATACATGCTAATGGTTGTAGCATGTAATTCATGCACCCTCCTACTGAGTGCATCAACCACTTTATTCTCCTTTCCTTTGATATGCTTGATCTCAAAGTCGTACTCACACAGAAATTCCATCCACCTACTTTGTCTAGCGTTTAAGGTTGGTTGATCAAACAAATATTTTAGACCGTTATGGTTTGTTCTAAGTTCAAACATCCTTCCCATGAGGTAATGCCTCCATTTCCTCAAAGCGTGAACGATTGTTGCCAACTCCAAATGGTGAGTGGCATAATTTTTTTCATGCTCTTTCAGCTTCCTGGACTCATAACAGATTACAAATCCATTCTGACTGAGAACTCCTCCCAACCCTTCTTTACACGCATCTTTGCACACCACGAAATCCACATTTGGATCTGCAATCCTCAAGATCGGAGCGCTGGTTAACAACTGCTTCAATCATTGGAAACTTTTCTCACACTCTTTAGTCCACTGAAAATTTTCCTCCTTGCTTTGCAAGGAAGTGATAGGGTGAGCTATCTTTGAGAACCTTGCGATAAACCTTATGTAATAGCCTGCTAGACCCATAAAGGATCTAACTTCCGCCACATTTCTTGGTACTAACCATTCTCTGATGGCCTCAACCTTCTCAGGATCCTCGACAATCCCTTCTTCTGAAATAATGTGTCCCAAGTAATGGATCTGCCTTTGATAAAACGAGCATTTTCTCAACTTGGGATACAACTGGTGTTCTCTCAACACTTGCAGCACCATCCTTGGGTGTTGTTCATGCTCTTCCTCTGACTTGGAATACACCAAAATGTCATCCAAGAAGACTATGACAAACTTGTCTAGATAGTCCCTAAATACACCATTCATCAAGCACATAAAAACAACAGGTGTGTTCGACAGCCCAAACGGTACCACCGTGAACTCATAATGACCATACCTTGTTCTAAAGGCGGTCTTGCTGATGTCTTCATGCTTTGTTCTTACCTGGTGATATCCCGATCTGAGATCTATCTTCGAAAATATTTTCGCACCTTTCAACTGATCGAAAATATCGTCAATCCTCAGCAGAGGATACTTGTTCTTGACAGTTACTTTGTTCAACTGTCTGAAATCAATGCACACTTGGGTGAATGTACCCCTTCTTTAGAAGATTTTCAAGCTACAATTGCAACTCTTTCAGCTCTGGCGTACTCATTCTATAAGGATCTTTCGACACTGGAGCTTCTCTAGGCATCAAATTTATAGAGAAATCGATATCTCTCTTCGGAGGTAGTCTGGGTACCTCCTGAAATACGTCTTCAAACTCTGTTAGTACCGCATGGTCTCCAATATTTGAGACTTCATCTATGGATGCTTCCTCCACACAGGCTACAAACAATTGACAACCTTTCATGTAGCACTTTTTCAACTGCATTGCTGAGATTTCTCTAACAACCACAGCTCTGGGACTTTCTTGGAATGTTTTCTGATTCCCCTCCTCATCCAAGCATGTAAATTCCTTGTTACAACAGTCCAGGAGGGCATGGCGTTGGTCCAACCAGTCCATCCCAATTAAATAGTCATAAGAGCCTAAAGGCAGAATATTCAATTCAGCCTTCGTGCTCAATCCCTTCATGTCCACTGGACAAGACTTAACCAACTCAGTGACTTTCCTCTTGGTTCTTGTAGCCAACTGCACTAACCAAGACTTTTCAAGTTTGCTTCTTGATAAATGCAAACTTTCCACCACTCTAGGGTCTATATAACTATGGCTAGCCCCTGAATCAATTAAAATAATAAATGGTTGGTTGTTAATCATACCTTCCACTTCAATCATGTGCGATTGAAATTCAACTTGCTTATTGTCCAGTGCTGCATAGATCCTTAGCATTCTACTGCCCATGTCCTCCAGTGTTTCAGCTTGTTGAACATTATGGATAGCTCTTGCTTTGCCATTTTTATGGGGACAATCTCTGTACTTGTGGTTCTCTTTTCAACCCCAACATTGAATGGGCGTCTGTCTCGGCCTTTGTTCCCCCACTTCAGCGATTCTCGGCTCTCTAAATGATGGATGTCCTTGAGGACTATTTCTGAAAAAGGGAGGTTTGTTTCCCTTCTGCCTCTGTTCTTTATTAAACTTCTTCTGGTCATCCTAAGCCTTTCGAAAGGTAGGATTTTCTCTTTGCTGCTCATATAAGAATTTCACTCTTCTTATTGTTTCTTCCATAGTCTTAGGATCATCATATTGAATCTTGTCACCAATGGGAGGTGGCAGTCCACTCAAATACCTCTGAATCTTGATAGCCTCATCTTTGATGAATGGAACATACTTCAGTAATTCCATAAACCTTCGTTCGTATTCATCAATGGTCATGCTGCCCAGCTTGAGTTCGAAGAAATCCTTCATCTTTCTGTCATAGTATCTTTTAGTCAGGTATTTCCTCTCGAAATACCTCTTGAATTCCTTCCATGTGATATCTTTCTCTCTAATGTGTTGCACCTGCACAAGTTGATCCCACCACATGGATGTTTTTCCTTTTAGTTGATACATCGCAATTCTTCCTTCTGCATGAGAGGAATAATTTTGCAGTTGGAAATATTTCCTCATGCCAAACAACCATGTTTCGACATCTTCCTCCTTCTTATGTCCTCCATCAAACATAGGAGGCTTAATCTTGTTCATCTCCCCTTTCAATTCATCCACTCCAGATCTTCGGTGTTTTCTGGTAGGGGATGGGCTTGAACTACTGTGTGCTTCCTTATCAGAATGCTTAGAGGAGTGACAACGATGTCTGCTACCACTCCTCGTTCTTCTTTTTCTCTCAGGGGTCCTGCGACTCCCTGTTTTGCTTGTGTCACTCTCCTTTTCCAATTTCCTTTCTATTCTTTCCAGGTTCTTCAACATCTTTAAGTTGAATTCAACCTGTCGATCCCTAACCCTCATGAGCTTTCGGCTATTGGATCGGTGAGCTTAGGCAGCTTTCTGCAATCTTTCAATGATTTTCATCACATGCCCTTCCTTATCCAATTATCTTCCGTGCCCTTTGGAGTTCGATCCTTCGACTCCCAAGTTGACATCCCTTCCTTCTCTTTCATTCTCTAAATTGGAGGCAATCAACACCTCTTCCATTTCTATACTCGACGTCGATTCATGACTGTCCTTGTTATAACCCTATAATTCATAGGATCATCTGTTGACTGAAAATTTTCCACTCTGGGTGTATAGGTTTGCAAATAATATTTCATCTCTGCAAATTATTTTCAAAAGAAGCAGTGCACCAAACCCTCAAAAAGTCATTAAGCCTAAGTTTTGCCTCATATACTGCATTCGCGCCTGGAGAATAAAGAACGCGCTTAGATTGACGGTCGATCTAGCGGCGCGTAAATCAACGGCTGACAGTGGATTCCGGACCCCCTCGACTGTTCTTCTTTTAACGGTGGGGGGGGGGTCGTGAATGGTGATTAAAGAGTGCACACAGATCTACGGTTGTCATGGAGGCGTGCAGATGGACGGTCTACAGGCGATTCCGGACCCCCCCGATTGTTCTACCTTTAACGATGGGGGGGTCTGGAATAAGGCAGGTTTTTTCGGCGGGCCCTATCCCAACGTGTCATCCATCCATTGCATCAGGCCTCCTTCGCTCCATGCTACATCTTTCATTCATGCTGCACCTGTCAGTTCCTCACTCTTCATTCATTCACCTCTTCGCAAATCTTACCCCTCTATGAATAAACAAACTTAGGATAAAAACATTAGGTTAATAGTCATAATTAAACATATTAATAATAAATTAATTATTAATTAATAATAATTGAGTTAGCATGTTAGTAATTAATCAATTGTTAATTAGTTAGTATTAATAACTAGGTTAGTTTTTAGATTAAATAAAACAAATTAATAAAACAATAGAAAACATATATTAAAATAAAAAACATAAAAATTAAATAAAAAGAAAAAAAAATAAACAAAATAAAACATATAAAATAAAATTAATAAACAAACATTAAATAACATAAAACAAACTAAATATTAAAATACAATATAAAACATATATATAAAACAAAACATATAAAAACAAAAACAAAAAACAATAAAAAAAAACAAATTAATAAAAATAAAACGTAAACAAAACATGTAATAAAAAACAAATAACAAATATTAAAAAACAAAAAATAACAACCAAACCTACACTATCCTAAGTCTACCCACCCCCAACTCCCGTATGTAGACATCACATAATAAACCAAATCAACGGCCTTTAAAAATTCCGGACCCCCCCTCACCATCCGGAGTTTAACGAGAGGGGGGGTCCGGAATGATGGTTTTCCAATACCACCCCCCGGACAGGTGTCAGATCCTTATTCCATCGGACCCCCCGCCCCCTAAAACCGCTTACCACCTCAGGGGGGTCCGAAATACCACCCATCACGAAAAAAATTGCTTTTTCATTTTTTGGCCTATTTTCGCCTGTTCAACATGTCTTCGTCCGAGGCTTTTTTTGGGCAAATGAAAACGAATTTTAAGAAACCGAGAGAGGTTTTTCTCCATAATGGGATGAAGAACAAAAACCTCTCTCAGTTTTTTCACAGGTTCCACGAGCAGGGAAAATCGAAGCCATCTTCGAGGCCCTTTTTTCCAGATTTTCGCTTTTCCATCACAGTCCTGATTTTGCGAGAGCTGTTACGGCCAGCTGGAGATGAATTTGGCGAAACCGAAAGATTTTTTTGTCCAGCACATGCCCATATCCAATAATATCCTTCATGTTTTGCCCAGGTGTCATCGTTGAAGAGAAACAAACGTCTGTTCGGACCCCTTTTTCGCAGAAAACCGATCCGTTTTTCATGGCGGACAGTTCCAGATTTGGTGGGATTTTGTGCTATTTTTGGCCGAGGCGGTTAAAAACAACTCTCGAAACTTGTAAAAGCAGAAAATGTCCCTCTCTACCAGGTGTAAAAGCATCAATGAAGGCAACTAATGAGGAAGCATAGGTTGTCTATCTAATAACACAAAGAAGACAATGACAGCCAAGAGGTCAAGGTATGAACTCTCAATTCTCTCCTCCAACATTTAATTATTGGAACAATCAGCTACCATATGGCCAGACGAATGCCCCCCCTCCAAATCAAATGCCACCCTCTTATCAAGATCCCAATGCATGGTTACCTATGCCCCAAAAACACAATCACTATGGGCAATGGAACCCATACAGGAGAGGCCCGCAACAACAACTCGGTTTTCAAAGCCATCACCAACCGAACCCCTATCAACAACAGTTCCAACCTCCGTACCAGCAGCAATAGCTGCAATTTCCTCCCAATGCCTCACCAAACAATCCTCCCTTATGACCTCAGATGCCTGTGCAACCTAACCCAAACTCAAATAATAGGTCGTTCAAAACATAGACATACATAATGTGTCAACCTTATCTATTACTCCAATGCCTTGTGATGAAATAAAATTAAGATCAGGGAGAATAGTTGAGCCAATAATTGAAGATGCTCCATCTTCAGAATCAGATAAGGAATCAGGGGAGAGACCATCTACTGATACAGAAGAAATTGACCAACCTATTATAGAATCAGCAGACCCACCATTCCCTGATAGACTAAAAATTACCAAGCCTGTGGAATTACCATATTTCAATCTCCTAGGAGAATTGAAAAATATGCACATTAATATTCCACTACTGAAAGCGATAAGGGATGTCCCTATCTATGCCAAGACTATGAGGGACCTCTGTATTAGAAAACCTGGACGAAAACCTAAAGATCCCCTCACAGTGCATGTAGTGGGGGATTTGTCTGAGCTGATGTTAGGCAAAACTCTACCTATTAAATATGGAGACCCAGGAAACCCTACAGTAACTTTTAAAATTGGACAAACATCTATACCACATGTACTAGTTGACTTAGGGGCAGCAATTAACATCATGCCAATAGAAACTACGCAGTTGCTGCAACTCAAAACACAAATCTGGCCTACTCCTACTGTTCTAGAATTAGCTGAATGCTCTACCATCAGACCAGAAGGAGTAATCGATGATTTAGTCATTTCAGTGGACTCGTGGGAGTATCCTGTTGATTTTGTCGTTTTGCAACCCAAATCCCGTCTGGGAGGCCATCCTCTAATTCTGGGACGACCATGGTTAGCTACATTTGATGCTTTCATTGGTTACAGATCTGGTTCCATGACCATATCTTATGGTTATGAAACAAAAAAACTTGCCCTATATCCTCATGCTACACCCAGTGCAAAACTTGAAAATTCTCTATGGATGGACATTGAGGATGGAAGTGCTCTACCTGTGCGAACTATAGGAAAGGCCCTGACTTTCAAAGACGAGATGGAGGATGAGTTAATCAACTTCTTTATTTGTGACCCCTCTATTGTTACATAGAACACACACCACCGATTGATCAGAGTCTTTGACCCTATTTTCCAGGAAGAAATGAACTCAAAAATGTTCTTAGAAACTGCTGACAATCAAATTGATTCAGCTGTAACAATAGTCGTTGTAATAGAAAATGTTGTAACAACAGATGATGAAACAACAACAGCTGAATTATTTCCTAGAGTCAGTTCTAAGAGCATCATTGTGGAAGTCGAACCTGGAAAAACCTTGAACATCAATCCCGATCTCTCCACTGCTGAAACTTGCCAATTGCTGAAATTATTGACTGTACATAAAGAAGCATTTGCCTGGGATTACATGGATATGAAAGGCATTCCCTCTGAATTATGCACCCACCATATATACATCAAAGAAGAACACCAACCCATTTGCCAACGACAAAGGAGGATGAACCCAAACCTTAAAGAAATTGTTAAGGAAGAACTTCAGAAACTTCTCAACGCTGGATTCATCTATCCTATATCAGAGAGCGAGTGGGTATCATCGTTGGTTATTGTTCCTAAAAAGAATGGTAAGTGGAGAGTGTGTGTGGACTATAGAGCCCTGAATAAGGCCACGTAGAAGGATCATTTCCCTCTGCCATTTATTGATTAGGTTTTAGACAACCTAGCCGAAAAAAATTTATTTTCTTTCCTAGATGGATTCAGTGGCTATAACCAGATACAAATTGCCCCACAGGACCAAGATAAGACCACCTTTACCAGCCCTTGGGGTACATTTTCCTACAAGGTTCTCCCATTTGGCTAGTGTAATGCACCAACCACTTTCTAGAGAGCCGTAATTGGTATTTTCTTTGATATGGTGAATGACTGTATGGAAATATTTATGAATGATTTTACACCTTATGGTACGGATTTCAAAGAAGCTTTGTCTAATATGGAAAATGTGCTCAAAAGATGTAAACAGTCTCATCTTTCTTTAAGTACAGAAAAGTGCCATATGATGATGCGTGAAGGGGAAGTGTTGGGACACTTCATCTCTTATGCAAGAATTCAGGTAGATCCAGCCAAAATCCAGGTAATTTTGGACATTCCAACTCCATCAACTCAGAAAGAGGTAAGAAGTTTTTTAGGGCACACTAGGTATTACAGGAGATTCATTAAAAATTTCTCTAAACTTGCCTCTCCATTGTTTTTTCTACTAACAAAAGATGTTGACTTTCATTGGACTGACAATGGTGAATTGTCTTTTGCAAATCTTAAACAGAAATTGTCCACAACTCCCATCTTGAGAGGGCCCAATTGGGCTCTGCCTTTTCACATTTCTTTAGATGCCTCAGACACTGCAATTGGTGCAGTACTAGGGCAACAGGAGGACAAAAAACCCTACGCTATCTACTATATCAGCAAGAACATGGCTCCTGTTGAGTTAAATCACACAGTTACTGAAAGAGAATTCTTGGCAGTAGTTTATGCAATCAATAAATTCAAGCATTATGTAACTGGTTATCCCACATTTATTCATACTGATCATATAGCCATTAAATATCTAATGAATAAACCTATTACTAATGCCCAAGTGACAATATGGTTGTTACTACTGCAAGAATTTGACATCACTATCGTGGATAGACCAGGAAAAGAAAATGTGGTTGTTGATTTTCTCTCAAGATTACATATAAATGATGATAATTCACCTGTAGATGATTCCTTTCCTGATGAACATTTGTTTGCAGTATCTACTCACTCACCTTGGTATGCAGAGATTGCTAATTATTTGGTTGCAGGGAAGGTACCTCCACATCTATCTCCTCGAGAAAGAAGGAAGATTATTCAAAAGAGTGTTAGGTATAGTTGGATAGGAGGATATCTCTTCTACACAGGCTTGGACCAAGAAATCAGGAGATGGGGGTCATTTTGCTGATAAAAGGACGAGGCAATTTTTTTTTAAGGATGGGCTATTTTTGGCCCAGCATATTTCAAGATGCCAAGAAGTATGTCCAAGATTGTGACAGTTTCCAACACATGGGTCAGTTAACTCACAGGGATGAGATGCCTCTCCAGTCTCAGGTAGTGTTAGATATTTTTGAGAGATGGGCCATGGATTTTGTAGGACCCATTCACCCACCTTCCAGTCAGAAATTCTATATATTAGTCTATACAGATTACATGATGAAGTGGGTGGAGGCAAAAGAACTTATCAGAGCCTCAGAAGAAGTTGTCTTAGCATTCTTGTTTGAAGATATATTTGTTAGGTTTGGTGTTCCCAGAGAATTGGTAACTGATGAAGGACCCCCTTTCACATCATATAAATTTGAAGCTCTACTTAGTAAATATCATGTTTTACATAGAATAGATTCTCCATACCATCCACAAGGCAATGGCCAGGTGGAAAGCACCAACAAAGTTATAGAAGCCATTCTTACTAAAATAGTGAGGGAAAATCATAGGGATTGGTTTGATAGATTGCATGAAGCTCTATGGGCTTACCGAACTACTTGGAGGAGAACAACTGGTTTTTCTCCTTACGAGCTGGTATAAGGAAAAAGCCTTGTTTTCCCCATTGAATTCGAAATCAAAACCTTAAGAACTGCATCAGCAGTGAACCTCGACTTGACTATGGCACAGAAAGCTAGACTGCAGCAACTCAACGAGCTTGATGAAAAGCGTTTGGACGCCATCCATCAAACCACAGTGATTCAACAACAACGAACAAAACGGCATGATCGAGTCATCAAGAAGAAATTATTCCAGAAAGGAGATTGGGCTCTGTTGTATGATTCATGCTTTAAGGAGTTTCAAGGTAATTTGCGTACACGATGGCTAGGGTCTTATGAGGTAGACACCGTTTTTCCCAATGGGACAGTCTGGTTGATTACTATTGATGGATCCAATACACAGTTACATGCAAATGGTCATCGCTTGCGTCTGTATCAGCGTCCACTGTCCAAGGCACAATTCAAAACTAGATGTACAGTTGATACAGGTTATCAATTCTTAAACGGAAAGGAGCTTGCTCCTTCCCCTTCTGAACTTTAGGACTTCTTTTGCTCAGACCTTGTATATAAATAACCTCAGCAAAATTTGCATTTCTCTGTTTTTAGTTGAAATTTCTCTATTTTATTTACTATGCTAATAAAGCTTTGAAAGGTATCAAGCGGTCATGTGTGTGCAGGTGGATCGATGAACAACAAGGTTCAGTAGCGCATAACGAGTCAAACAATTAGTTCATGGAAGTTGAAAAACTTCCTAGAAACTAAGTAATGTAGAGTTCGGCCGATTTCCATGCTGTTACACATTCTTCCGCCAAATTGGTCGATTTCCATGTTGTTACACCTTCTTCCGATAAATCGGCCAATTTCCATGCTGTTACACCTACCTCCACCATTTTTTCCGAAGAACCTACTAATACACTAATTCTTGTTATTCTTTCTTGCCACTTCACTCTTCCTTTTTCACATTTTTTTCGATACTGCTACTCCAGCCCTCCAATCTTTCCATGCCACAACACCATTGATTAGACAATATTGATGCTCTCTATCCGAAAGTGCTGCTTCATAATGACTTGACTTCACATTTGACGATTTCCAGTTGGCTAACTACAGTAAGGACTCTGTCTCTGCTCCAGTTGTCATTTCTCTCACGATCCTTCATCATGTCGGCTATTCTGCGCAATGAAGATGGTGGTTGGATTGTGTGGTTACTCCAGCAGGTCATTATGTGCGGTAAGATACAAGGTACGCCATTAATCCTACGTGTTAAAGTAATGAAGATATAAAATCACGGTTTTATATTTACTAACCGATTATCATAAATCGATGCACCTGGAGCCAATCCGCTTAGTCATCCATACTGAAATTTATACACACCTCCACCACCTTTCCGCCCACACTTCTTTTTACTGAGACATTGTATTCTTTCTGCAAACCATGTTCGAGCTTGTTCCGTCTTTGATTTAGGTGATAGTTTCTCCTCCTACGGGCCTGTTAGACTCTCAAGCAACATCATGGGAGGATCAGTTGTGAGATATGAACCCACAACTATGGATAGTTTATTGCTACACCCAGAGGCCTACCAAATATTTCTCCAGGCTGGATGGATATCGTATTTTAAAAAGTTGAAGGGGTTTAATGAGGATGAGGTATTGGAGTTTAGTCAAAATCTTATCAAAGGGTATTCAATGAAATGGGGTAAGGATTCCAGTGTCAGAAGAAAGCATTGTTGCTGTAACAGGGTTGCCAAGAACAGGAGATAGATGTTTTCACAGAAAAACACATCTTTCAGATGCACAAAAGGGTTTGCTAGTCAACACTAAGCTAGTTCATACCAAAGAAAGAGGTGCAGATGTCAATTCCTTACGAGAGCCATGGGGGAAAGTCGCAGAATTTCTTAAAAGGTACATTACCTGCGAAGGTCGATACCAAGTTGTTTATTTTTCTAATTTCATCTTATTATCACATATGCGACATCAGAAATTCATAAACATTCCTTATTTTCTCCTCCATTCATTGCATAACATGGCTCATTTTGTAAAAAAATCCAAGAACCCCAAGAACTACATTTCTAATCACAAACTCATCGACCTATTAATTCGCAGAGGTATGGGCATTTCCAATAACCCATTACCTGTTGTAGCAGACCAACCACATTCTATACATACATATATGAGTGCACCAGTCCTTGAAAACACAACCCATGGACCTCTTCCTGAGCCTCTGCCCTTGGCTGCAACAACAGTCCAAACCTCTACTGTCGTTGCCCGTAAGATGACTTAGAAAAGCAACTGCATAACTCGAAGCCATCTTGGCACCAGCCAGAAAAGCCACGACAAAATTTCATTGCAACAGCCTGTAGCTATGGTCGAAAAAATAGATGAACAACCAACCACTCGATCAAGACATGCATCACAGCACTTGGCTGCAACACCTATCATTGAAAACCTACCCCGTGTCTCTAAAAAGAAAACCCCTGCTCCTATTTCTGGATCACCGAGAAAGAGAACAAGGTCAGCACGGTCCACTGTAACATCAAGTCCGCTTACCTCCTCTGTTGTTGCACCGACACTCACACATAACCCTCCTATTGTTGCAACAGTCGATCAAGCACCTACTATCATTACCAGTGCACTTTCTCAGAAAAGAAAGCGTCCATTCAAGGGAAAACCTCGGAGATCCCTTAACCAAATTGGATCAACAACAAATCAGAGCCCTCTAGCTGTTGTGATAGAGAATTCTACAGAGGTACGAATACCAGGTTTTACTTTATGCACAGAACTTCAGGAAATTATTCTCTCCTTTCAGAATGAAGGCACTCAAATCGCAACAGAATCATCGGCTTTGCCTGACGATTCTGCGCATCACACGTTCATTGACGATGTCCAGATCATCGTAGACCCCAGTATACCAGAATATACTCCTTGTGTGATTGAGGAAGAACGCCCCATTCCTCCTCCAACAACGAAGAAGAAAACCCCTGCTTTCGTTTCTGTTTTACCCAGGCGAAGAACCAGGTCCACCAGGTCTACCGAAGCTGCAATTGGATGGCAAGATGTGGAATAGGCTATTCCTATTCTTCATCCACTATACTCTATGGTTGATATAGGGATGGTTCCAAATGAACCAGTTGTCCAGGTCGATACTGTTACACCAGAATCAGTGGCTCCACAGAGGATTGTCCCACCAAAGCTAGTAATACCAGAACCAACTGTCCATGTCGAGATTGTTCCACAAGAACCAGTCCTAATAGACATAGTTGTTACACAAGAGCCAATTGTCCATGTCGATATTGTTCCACAAGAACCAGTCCTGACAGACACAGTTGTTACACAAGAGCCAATTGCCCATGTTGAGACTATTCCGCAAGAACCAATCCTGACAGACACAACTGTTACACAAGAACTAGCTACATGTCATGCTAAGGATGTGCCACTTGCCCAATTGTTTGCACAAATAGAGAGAAAGATCAAGAATACATAAAATTCTAGAATCACTACACTAATAACAGAGAATGATAACCTCAAAGCATAGTTAAACACCCTGAAACAAGAAGTGGAGGTTGCTCGACAGAAGCATCCAGAAGGGATAACCATGGACATCCTAGCAATGACAAAAGATGTTATGGACAGAAACAAAGAACTCATGTGCTTTGAGTGCGAAAACATTTACTTTGAGGCAGGATATGAGGTAGTCAAAGTTCCAGTGGCTAAAGGACCAACATCTGTCTCAGTCAAGACTGAACATGAACTTACTGCTACACAAAATTTAGTAAAACAGGTTCTAGTCGCTAAAGGACCAGCAACTGTCTTAGTCAAGACTGAACATGAACTTACTGCTACACAAAAATCGGTAAAACAGAGGAGATCTCAACGTCATAAAACAGTTGTTGGTATACCATAAGCTTGCAAACAAGAACCTCTGTTTCCTTCACGAGTTGTTACTCGAGCAACTCAAACTGATTCTGTTCTCAAAGATAAATAAACTCAGACAAATCGTTCACACATCAGAATTTTTTTTGGACACAACATTTTTCAATACCGACACTTATCAATTTCTCTTAGCAATTTTTCACTGGAGGAGACAATTATCTACTTCAACTACAAATTAAGGTTTGAATGTGTTTTGCATGAGGACATGCAATGTCTTCAGTTGGGGGGCATGTTAGGACCCAAAAATGTCCCTTTTTCACTACATCATTTGCCCATTCAACCTTTTCATTCCTAAGCTAAATGACTATTATAATGAGTATTAAGACCCTTTTTCCCAAGGTATGAACTATTCATCTCGCTTTTATATTTTCATTTACTTAGCATGTTTGATTGGTAACATTCACATATTTTACCCATGAAATGATTTAACTAATGATCAAAATGCTTAGAAAATCCCACTTCGAGAAACTCGTTGTTGTTACAGCTATGCGCCAATCTTGGAAGTTGTTACATGACTGTTGCAATGGATGCCACCAATCCTGGAAGCTGTTACATGACTATTGCAACAGAAGCCCGTCATTCCTGGAAGCTGTTACAACAGACGCCACCAGTCCTGTTGTTATACGACTGTTGCAACACTTGTTGATTAGATATGCTAGCTCATGATGTTGATCAAGGAGAGTTATAGATTTTGTATTAATGATATCAAATGAACAGCTTGAGAATCGGGGATTCTCAAGACTGCTCTGTTTATGTTCTACTGAATGACTCTAACTTTAAATAGCAGAGCTTTTGTAATGAAAAGGATTTTTTTGACTGGAGAAATAAAAGTAACGCTTATTGTACACAAGCATTTTTGGCAATTTAATGAAAGAGTGGATTGAATTCTTTTAGCAGACTGTAACCTATTTATTTGAGCGGATTCAGTGAGAAGGAAAGGGCCCACCTTCCTCGCCGATTCCCCTCCGTTTTGAATTCTAGATTAGTTGTTTTAAATGCGAATGATTTAACTGTTAGACATTTCTAGAATACAACTGTTGTTACAGTTTAGTTCCTTCTTGTTAGATGTGCATAAACTTGTCTCATGAGAATTAGAAGTCGATTGTTGAACATTGTTGGAGAACTACTTTCCCTTTTTCTGCATTAGGTTAAAATCTTGTTTCGGAGAAATAAAAGTGTGAAGTACCTTCTTACAATAAGTAGATTTCCTTTCTGCAAATAGTATAGAATTTCTTCCTACAAAAGTAAATTAGAAAGTCAGATTAGAGTAGGCAATCCAGGGTTCTTTTACATTCATCAGTTTAGGTTGAAATTATGATTTCAAATCTGTAGAACTCCAGCTGTATCAGCACAACTGTGTTAGTGATAATGTTTGTTTTTTTTTAACTTCCCTGCTACAATTAGATTAGAGATTCTTTCATAATCTAGCATAGACTGTGCACAATTATCTTGAAATAACAGACTTCCCTGGGTTGACAATTTATATTGAACACTTTGATTTTCTATTCAATTAGACAATTAAAGTGCCCAACAGTGCATACTTGGCCTGAGACATTTTTATGCCTGATGCATCCTAACTGATCTTGAGTCCAAGGAAGAAGTGTAGTGGACCCATGTCCGTCATAAAAAACTTGTCATGTAGAATCCTCTTGACTGCAACAATTGTTGAATTCGAGCAACCGATTATCAGCAAATCATCAACATACATAACTAAGAGTAGAAGTGAATCAGTTGTCTTGAGAATGTAAACATTTGGGTCTGATTTACAATGTAAAACATTCTGTGACAACAGATAGGAGTCCATCTTGGCATACCATGCCCTCAGAGATTGCTTGAGGCCATAAAGGGACTTCTTCCGTCGACATACCAAAGATGAGTCCTGCATAAATCCCTGGGGTTTCTCCATGTAGATCTCCTCAGAGAGATCACCGTGAAGAAATGCATTATTCACCTCCATCTGATGGACTTACCATCCCTTGGTTGTCGCAATGGCAAGTGCCAATCGTATGGAATCCATCTTCGCCACTGGAGCGAAGGTCTCATCATAGTCAATACCATGAACCTGTTGAAATCCTTTGGAAATAAGTCTGGCTTTGTATCTCCTAATATTTCCATCCGTTGTGCTCTTTGTCCTGTAGACCCATCTGCATCTGACAAGTTTCCTCCGAGAAGGAAGAGGAACCAGATCCCAACTCTGGTTCTCGAGGAGGGAATTGTACTCCTCCTGCATGGCAGATTCCCAAAAGGGATTTCCAATAGCCTCGTCATAAGACTGTGGATATGAAGACTGAACCAAGAAAAGATGCCTAGAGGGAAATGGTTCAGTGGAAGTGAGTGCAAAAAGTGTCTCCTCGAAATTAGATCGAGTCCTCCTAGTATCGGTTAGATCACCAACAAGATCCCCTGTATCCTGAAGAGTAGTCTGTGCCCACTTGGGCCTCTGCTCTGTCTCTGCAACTACATATGGATTCTCTGACTCTACATCTGATTGTACTGACTCTAAATCTGAATCATATGAGTCCTCTGAATCAAAACTCTTGTTTGAAGAAGATTTGGCGTGTGCATGATCATCATCTCGGATAGGTGGAAGAATGAAGGTGTCTGCATGTGGCTGTTGAGGTACATGAGAGACACTTTCCTCGAATTGGACACTACGCTCAATGGTGAGTCAGTCTGAGGAAATATCAATAAGCCTATATCCCTTCACATTGTCAGGGTATCCAACAAAAATACACTCAGTGCTCTGTGGATCAAGTGCCTTCCTCTTTTCAGAGGGAATCTGAGCCCATGTGCGTGAACCGAAAATACGAAAGTGGGTCACTTCTGGTTTGAGGCCTCTTCAAGCCTCGTAGGGGGTCTTATCCTTCACAGATATATGGGGATATATTTTTTTGGATGTATGTTGCACAATTAAGTGCTTCGACCCATAGTCTTCATGGTAGTGACTTTTCATGCAACATGCAAGATGCCATCTCCTTTAGAGATCTGTTTTTTTTGCTCAGCAACTAATTTTTGCTATGGAGTATAGGGAACTGCGTGCTGCAACTGAATCCCTACCTCATGGAAAATATTATGGATCTTATGATTTACATACTCTCCCCCTTTATCGGTTCAGAGGACTTTGATATTCTTTCCGGACTGTGTCTCAACCAGGGCTTTGAAATCTTTGAGGTGTTGAAAGACATCGGATTTTTGCCTAAGAAATTAGATCCATGTAAAACGTGAGAAAGCATCAACAAAAATGAGAACAAACCTCTCTTTATTGATCGATGGATGTGGAAAAGGACCCATGAGGTCACTATGGATCATATCTAAAGGCGTGGAAGCTCTCTGAGACTTTCCTTTGTCGAATTTCGCTTGAGGGTGTTTTCCGAGAACACATCCCTCACATACTCCCTTGGAGAAATTGATGTCTGGTAGACCATCAACCAATATTTTATTGCTAATATATTGCATGTATATGAAATTAAAATTTCCAAACCTTTTGTGCCATATCCTACTACTTTCATCAACATGAGTAAGTAGTAAAGCATAATCAGGTTCAATGAATTCAGAAAATGTATACAATCTAGACTGATGATTTACCTCACCAGTAGAAACCCTGGAGTTGGTTTGCATGTCGTAGATGTCCATAGAATTTGGTGTGAATATGAATTTATTTACAGTGCCAGAATTCATCATCTGATACACAGAGAGAAGGTTGACCGAAAGTTTGGGAACGTACAACACATTCTCGAAGCTTCCATTAGTGATTTCAATCCTTCCTTTGTTGGTGACTTCGACATAAGAGTTGTCCCCCATCAGAATAGGAGGACCTTTTCATGAATCCAATGAAGAATATACTACTTTTGAGGCATCCATGTGATGTGATACTTCTGAATATACAATCCAAGCATCGAGAGAGGAGTTGACGACAATCAAGGCATGGCTAGAAATGTCTTTCTTGGGATTCTGATCTTTTGGCTTCTTCTTCTTAGCACCCTCGGGAATGCGATATCCAAGGATGTTTTGTTGAAGAATTTGAGTCATTAGATCTATTTTTTTTTGCATGCATGCAGATTCTAGATGGAATCCTTTGTGACACAATGCATTTCTCCCCTTTTCTTTGCTTTTCCCCTTTGGATCTGAAGGCATCGGTGAAGGTTTTTGTGTACCCTTCCTTCTTCGGATGTGCATGATATTTCCTTTTGTTTTTATATTTATATTTCTGATATTTATGGCTGCCATCTTTCCTAGTGAGTGCATGCGCCTTTGGGCCTTTGATTTTTCCCATGTTGATGACCTTGGTTTGCTCTTGTGTCATGGATTCGATAAAGTTCTCAAGAGAAGGCATCTTCCAGGTGGCTCTAAAGGAGAATATGACAGAATGGAATGTGGATCCGAATACAGAGTATTCGGGACCAAGTTTGGAGAGAATGGTTAGAACCATTTGTTTCTCCTCCTTAGATTTATCAACCCCACAAGCTTTGAGTTGCGATAGTAAATCCTTGGATTTTGTAAAGAAATCTTGGATATTGTTGAATATTTTTGGATCTAATGTGATAAATTCCACCTCCAGCATGTGTCCCCTCATCTCATCCTATTTTCCAAAGGAGATCAGGAGAAATAAGATTGCAAATTGTTTCGAGTGCCTCATCCATGCGATTTAAATACTTGGATTTTTCTATGGCTGATGTCGGTTATGTATTTGTATTCAAGGTTAAATTGTATAATCCTCTGGTTCGGATATGTATGGCTATGTTCTCCTTCCATGCAAAGTATATTTAAGGTGTAAGAATGAATTCTTTTTGGAAATCCATCTTTCTGCTGTCTTCAATCTTTTGTACCTGCAAAAAACTTTAATGTAGCTTTTGCTTAGCAGTTTGTCAACTCTGATACCATGTAAATGTGTTGAGCCTACACAAAATAGATATATCTATAAAATACTACACACATTTGCAGAGATAAATTGAGAAAGAAGAAGAAGGAGAGAAAGAATAGAAGAATTCTCATTAACCGTAATGAATAATGAATAATTTACACATGATATAGTATGTATAACTCAATCAATGCGCACTGGGGGAGAACCAATACACCATAGTGGTGGTATAGAGTGATTTGGACACACACCAGTAGTTACGGGAGTGAACTGCCACCTAGTCTAGTCTCTAAGGAAGTTACGAGAGTGAACTGCCACCTAGCTGAGTTAACTAGTCAACCAGTCTTCAGTTAACTGACTAAACATTGTGTAGTGAGGAGTAGATCAAGGAATCAAGGGTAATGCGCCAGTCTAGTGATGATCCCAAGGCAAGTGCGCAATGGCATGGTGATGATCCCAATGTTGCATGGTGATAAAACCAATGCAGCATCTAGACTCAACTCAACTAGTCAAATTGAAGTGTCAACTAAAGAGAATATTCTTCAGGTGGAATATTCTCTCCTAAAAAATAGGAGACTGGATAAATGACTAATAATGACTAATAAACAAGGAAAAACCTTAGGAAAAAGAAATCCTAGGTGTGTGTGAAGTAACTCCAACATTGTTGAGGGTAACACGGGTACATTTTTTTAAATTCTTTCAACAAAAGAGAGTTGTAAAAATATTTATATAGTTTAGTTAAAGTTTGTCTAATTAAATATTTAGTGCATTGTGTCTTACAATGAACACTAACCTTATTTCATTTTAATGGTTTATGTTGTAAGTTGAACCAAATGATATAGCGATCCAAGAAATTAGCACATACATGTCAATTGTTCCATTACTTCCATATTTGAATATATGAGGCTTGGTGAAAGGTAAATTTAACATTAAAGTTGTCGAAAAGTAGTCATATGATAATTGACGTGAAGCACATATTATTTTAGCACGTATATTAAATAATAAAAGAGTTATGAAATCCCTCCCAAATATTTTCATTGTGAAACAAAGACAATATTGTTGGTTTGATTTTGTAAATTATGTCACATAATCTAAATATTACTAATAATACACTTTTTGTTTGTGGTTTACAGGAGTACCATGGGATTGGATACAACGATGTGATGAAAGGATTTGGATGATTTTTTTCAAAATTATGCTTTTGTCTCATACTACTTTAACCATTGTCCATATCATAGTTCCTTCTTATTCCTAAAATCCATTTTATATACATTGTATATTAACATATATTTTATCGTTACATCGTGATGACATCACAATTTTATGTCCACTTTGAATAAGAAAAATAATTTATGTAACTAATTATTCAATAGTGGGGACTTGTATGTGGGATCCTACTTAATAGCAAGTGTGATCTTACTTGCTATGTTGTCCCAAATTATTGAACTGTTGCATTTTTATCCATACAAAAGCCTCAATTAATGGATTTATTTCCAATGATCTATTGGTATTATATGCAATCTCCACTAAATGTAAGCATTATTCTAACTTAGAGAGCTTTTCCATGGCATACATTTGCATTGTATCCTTAATAACCATTTTATTAAGTTTTTATCAACCTATATTGCTATATTTATAATTATCTATTTTAAAATTCAATAGGTAGTCTAGCTTCTACATAATGAATATTAATATCCTTTTTTTAAATGCACTAGTAGCCTCGTGATACATGCACTTATGATTTATATATAATAAAAAAATTAATAAGATTGTTGTGTAATTGAATGATGCACGTCTCCACAATATATTTTTCTTGGGTGTGTAAGGAGTTCTTTATTAATTATATACATATTTTCCTCGCACACCCAATAAAAATATACTATACACATTTGTAGCATTGAGCTATAGGCCCTCCTATTGTTTTTATTATCATATAATTATATATTTAAATGTATTTTTAGGTAATTATTGTTATCTTCTATATAATAGGTATATTTAAACCAAGCAATCTAAAATGTAAAACCCTACAACAAGGTTTATGTGGTTGATTTTATATTGAAGCATGCATATGTGGAAGCGTGCATATATAGAAACCAACTTCTGTAAATGCGTATATACGAAAGCTAGCTTCCGCTAATGTGTGTATACAAAATCCACTTCCATAAATGTGCATTTATGGAAGTATGCTTCTGTAAATGCGCATTTACAGAAGTCGACTTCCGTAAAAGCACATTTACGAAAGTTAGATTCAGTATATGTGCATATATGGAAGTGGTCAGCTTTTGTATATGCGCATATACGGAAGTGGTCATCTTCCTTATGGAGGTTTTCCAACTTCAAAAACTGTGCATATACGGAAGCGGGTTCCATAAATGTACATTTACAAAATTCACATTCTGTAAATGCACATTTATGAAAGTTTACGGAAGTGAGCTTTTGTAAATGCGCATTTACAGAAGTTTACGGAAGTCAGCTTTTGTAAATGTGCATTTATGGAAGTCGGCTTCCGTAGATGCACATTTACAGAAGCTTACTTCTGTAAATTCTCATTTATGGAAGTAGCTTCCCTATATGTACATGAAGTGGTTAGCTTTTGTATATGCACATATACAGAAGTGGTCAGATTCCTTATGGAGGTTGGCCAACTTCTGCAAATGCACATATACGGAAACCAATTCCATAAATGCGCATTTATGGAAGTCAGCTTCCGTAAATGCGCATTTACGAAAGTCAACTTCCATAAATTCACATTTACAAAAGCCGACTTTCGTAAATGCACATTTATGGAAGTGGCTTCCATATATGTGCATATACGGAAGTGGTATATGTGCATTTACAGAAGTACTTTCGTAAATGCGCATTTACGGAAGTACTTTCGTAAATGCGCATTTACGGAAGTACTTTGTAAATGCGCATTTACGGAAACCACTTCCATAAATGTGCATTTATAGGACTCTACTTCTGTATATACGCATTTGTGGAAGTTGACATTCGTATATGCACATATATAGAACTTGGATTCTGTATATGCGCATTTACGAGAGCATGTATATGTGGAAGCGTGAATATATAGAAGCCAACCTTCGTAAATTCACATATACGGAAGTTGGCCAACCTCCATAAGCAAGTTGACCACTTCTATATATGCGCATATACAGAAGCTGACCACTTTTGTATATGTGCATATACGAAAGTTGACCACTTTTGTATATGCGCATATACGGAAGCCAACTTCATAAATGCGGATATACAAAAGACAACTTTTTCTAATGTGCATATATGGAATCCACTTCCATAAATGCACATTTATGAAAGTCGACTTCCGTAAATGCACATTTACGGAAATTGAGTTTCGTAAATGCGCATTTATGGAAGCCGACTTTTGCAAATGCACATAAACGGAAGTTGGATTCCCTATATGTGCATATATGGAAGTGGTCAGCTTTCGTATATGCAGATATATGGAAGTGGTCAACTTCCTTATGGAGCTTGTCTAACTTTCACAAATGCACATATACCAAAGAGACCACTTTTGTAAATGCACATATACAGAAGCCAACTTTTGTAAATGTTTACGAAAGCCGACTTCTGTAAATGTGCATTTATGGAAGTGGCTTTCGTATATGCACATTTGTGGAAGTTGGCTTCCGTATATGTGCATATACAAAAGCCACTTCCATGTATGTGCATGTGCAAATTTATGGAAGTGGCTTCCGTATATGTGAATATACGAAAGTTGGCTTATGAAAAAGTTGGATTTTGTATGTGCGCAGAAGTTGGCTTTTGTATATGTGCATATACGAAAGTGCGCATATACAGAATCCAACCTCTGTAAATGCACATATACAGAATTTGACCAACCTCCATAAAGAATTTCACCACTTCCTATATGTGCATATACAGAAGTTGACCACTTCCATAAATGCACATACACGGAAGCCAACTTTCACAAATGCACATATATGGAAGCCACTTCCATAAATGTGCATTTACGAAATTCAGCTTCCATAAATGCACATATATGAAAGCCAACTTCCGTAAATGCAAATTTACAAAAGCTAACTTCTGCAAATGCACATATATGAAAGCCACTTCCATAAATGTGCATTTATGGAAGTCGGCTTCCGTAAATGCGCATATATGGAAGTGGTCAGCTTCTGTATATGCGCATATACGGAAGTGGTCAGCTTCCTTATGGAGGTTGGCCAACTTTCGTAAATGCACATTTACAGAAGACGACTTCCGTAAATGCGCATTTACAGAAGCCGACTTTCGTAAATGTGCATTTATGGAAGTGGATTCCATATATGCACATATATAGAAGTCGTTGTCTGCAAATTGGCATATGTGGAAGTGTGCATATACAGAAGCCAACCTCCGTAAATGCGCATAAACGAAAGTTGGCCAACCTCTATAAGGAAGCTGACCACTTCTGTATATGCACATATACAGAAGCTGGCCACTTTTGTATATGCACATATACATAAGTGGTCAGCTTCTATATATGTGCATACAAGGAAGTTGACCACTTCCATATATGCGCATTTACGGAAGCCTTGGTTTCCGTAAATGCACATATATGTAAGTCAACTTTTGCTAATGTGCATATATGGAAGCCACTTCTGTAAATACACATTTATGGAAGTCGGCTTCCGTAAATGCGCTTTTACGGAAGTCGACTTCCATAAATGCGCATTTATGGAAGCCAACTTCTACAAATAGTCATTTACAGAAGTTGGCTTTTGTATATGCACATAAACAAAAGTGGCCAACTTCTGTATATGAGCATATACATAAGTGGTTGGCTTTCGTGTATGCACAAAAGTTGGCTTCCGTATATGCGCATTTACATAAGCGTGCATATGTGGAAGCGCACATATACAGAAGTCGACCTCCGTAAATGTGCATATACGAAAGTTGGCCAACCTCCATAAGGAAGCTGACCACTTTCATAAATGTGCATATACAAGCTGACCACTTCTGTATATGCACATATATGGAAATTGACCACTTTTATAAATGCACATTTATGGAAGTTGACTTCTGTAAATGCGCATATACAGAAGCCAACTTCTGCTAATGTGCATATATAAAAGCCACTTCCGTAAATGCATATTTACAGAAGTCGGCTTCCGTAAATGTGCATTTATGGAAGTCAACTTCCATAAATGCACATTTACGGAAGTCAACTTTTGTATATGCGCATATACGAAAGTGGTCAGCTTTCGTATATGCGCTTATACGGAAGTGGTTGGTTTATGTATATGCACAGAAGTTGGCTTCCATATATGTGCATTTACAAAAGCACATTTGCGGAAGTCAGCTTTCGTATATGTGCATATACGAAAGTGGTCAGTTTCCATATATGCACATATACGGAAATGGTTGGCTTCCATATATGCGCAAAAGTTGGATTCCGTATATGCACATTTACAGAAGTGTGCATATGTGGAAGAGCGCATATACGTAAGTTGACCAACCTCCATAAGGAAGTTGACCACTTTCGTATATGCACATATGCGGAAGTTGACCACTTTCATATATGTTCATATATGGAAGTTGACCACTTCCATATATGTGCATTTACGGAAGCCAACTTCCGTAAATGCGCATATACAGAAACCAACTTCCGCTAATGCGAATGTATGGAAGCCACTTCCGTAAATGCGCATTTATGGAAGATAATTTCCGTAAATGTGCATATATGGAAGCCAACTTTCATAAATGTGCACTTACGAAAGTTGGCTTAATATAATATACAAATTATATATTAGTTTGATATAAAAATTATATATTAATTTAATATTTTTAACTAAATAAAATTTTTAAATTATGTTAATATTATTTATAAAAAATCATTAATATATTTTTAAATATAAACACCAATAGCCTTTACTATATTTTTATCGGAATTGTAGAGGTTGAAATTTAAAATTGTCATGGTTTTGTGCTTATAAATTCATAGTGTTTATGGTTCATTTATTTAAAATTTATCAAATTTCATTACTTTGTCTTTACATACTTTGAATAAAACACAAACCTTATCCTTTTAGGATAATCGATTTTGATTATAAGTTAAATTTATAGTTTGAATGCATTCATTATTTCTTTACCATGGTTTTGTTGTAATCCTTGTTTATAATTTTATGAAAATTTATTGATTTTTTTTTTTGTGTATGTTTGAAATAAATGGTAAATTTCATATACTTTAGTAATTCATATGCCACATCTTTTAATCTTTAAATAATCCTGTAACATTTTTTTTAATTTTTAAATTCTACAA
>SNQJ01S0140076.1:0-25115 GCA_010110895.2 Picea sitchensis | reverse complement strand
TTACCCAAAATTGACTATCTCCAGGCCTCAATCTAACTCTGGCACTTCTAGGCCCTTGAGAAATATCGTCTCGATTTTTGTGCCTACTCCCTGCAATTAATTCTTTGTACTGTGTCTCAAAAATTGTGCTCGGTTGTACCATCGAGTACCCTCCTCCTGTCCATGGGAAGACTTAGCATTTAAGTGAAATTTTGGGTAGACTAGCCAACAAATTCTGTTGGCCCAACGGTTGGCGGTTGTTATTGTAAGGCATTGGATAGGGGGAGGTCCCGGGGTCGAATCCGCAGGCCTCCCCTTTTGGGTTTATTGTTATAAATATATATATATATGGATTGGAACCATCGCCAAGTTTGGAGAGTTGTTTAGATTTGTCAGAGTTGTATTTTGGCCGCCATATTTGGTGAGCCCCTTTTTTATTTTTGAAAATTATGTTTCGGTCCCTCATTGGGCATTTTCCCACTGCCACATGGCAGCCCATGACTAGGCCACGTGGCAGCAAACCATTTTCCCATGCCATCCACTTGCATAGTAACCTACCACATCACTTGCCACATCCCATACAATCTGCCACATGGTTTTACGGACTGCCACATGGCACTTCCTCGTTGGTCCATGGATTGACCCGAAAATGTCGAAAACAAGTGACACATGGCATCCTCTAGTGTTTTCACATCACCATGTTGACATCAGTTGGACACGTGTCACCCTGTGCATGTGAAATGTACATTGTACGAATGTTGATGTCATTCGTATTGATGTTGATGTTAGTAATATGGATGTTGGCTCATCCCTACTAACTAGGCTAGGTTGACCAAGACTTTGACCGTGAATATCTTTTGATCTATAACTCAGTTTGACGATCTATTTACGTCATTGGAAATCATGCGACACTCTATTCACGATGATGCCAATTTCACTAAGTTTTGAGGACTTTGAACTTTTTCCCTTTCTCTATCTGTTGAGGCCATTTTGAGCTTTCTGAGTTGCTTCTGTGAATTCTGAATTGTCCTTAGTATTCTATGGATCCTTTTTGGATCATTTGGGTTTCCAAGGGAAAAATCTTTGTGTAATGTGTGTATTTTCGATTGTATATTTTATATTCTTTATTGAAATTATGTTTGCAGTAAAATATTGTATTAGTTTAAAATCTACATTTGGTATCAGAGAAATTATTGGCTTCAGGGGGATGCCTTTGTGGTCATGGGTTTGGCTCGGGACTATGATAATCCTTGTTACAGTGGGAGATCTATGATATTGATTCTTTAGGTGAAGAGAAATGGCAAGCAGTTCAATAAATATAGATCAAGAAATTTAATGGGAAAATTTTTGAGCTATGGAAGCTCAAGATGGAATATCTATTGGTAGAAAGAGATCATTGGGTCACTGTGGATCCATGTACTACACCTATTGGAATGTCAACAGATGACAGGAAAAATTTGGATAAAAAGATGAAGAGCACAATCCGATTGTGTCTCTCAGATTCAATATTACTGAATGTGTCAGGGGAAGCTATAGCCAAGGAGTTATGGGATAAGTTGGGGAACTTGTATCAGTCTAAGTCCCTAGTAAATATTTTTTTCTTACGGAAAAAGTTGTATAACCTGAGGATGAGAGATGGAGACTTGTTTATAGAGCATATGAATGCCTTCAACACTATGGTAATTCAATTGTTATCTATTGAGATTAAAATTTCAGATGAAGATAAGTGTATCAGTTTACTATGCTCTTTACCAGACTCGTGGGATAGTTTGGTTGTGGCCATAAGTAGTAATAAAACTACCTTCGATTCGATGATGTGGTATCATCCTTGTTATCAAAGGAGATGAGATGGAAGAACATGGAAGGACAGAGCACAGATGCATTTTTTGCAAGAGGAAGCTCCCAAGAAAGGAATAGATCTAAGTCCTCAAGTGGGAGATCTAAGTCTAAGGCTAGATCTAAATCTCTGGAAAGTTTTTAAAGGTATGTTGGAGATGTGGAAAAGAAGGGCACTTCAAGAATCAATGTAGATCCAAAAGCATTAAGAAAGTGAAGGGATATAAAGGTGCTCCTTCTACAAAAGAAAATACCTCCAAGGAATAAAGAGGAGATGTGTACTTGGATTCTTCAAGCACACATGCAAATCATGAGGCATGGCTAGTTGACTCGGGTTCATCCTTTCATATGACTCCCCACAAGGAGTGGTTCTGTGAATATGAAAGGTATGATGGAGATAATTTTTTCCTAGGTGATGACGCATCAGTGAGAATCATAGGACAAGTAAAACTCAAGTTGATGCTCATAGATGGAAGGACTAGAACACTTCCTGGTGTTCTTCACATCCCAGGATTGGCCAGAAATTTGATTTATGTAATAAAAATTGACAGTGTAGGGGTAATAACAGTATTTGAAAAATAAACCTACAGGATGGGTCGAGGAGCAATGGTCTTTTTGAATGGATTTCGGACTGGAACTCTGTATAAGCTGCAAGGAAACACTATTAGTAATGGGTGTAATAGTTCCATTGTCCCTGATATTGGAGTACAAGAAGAAAAAAATCCTATAGTCTCTAGAGAAAATATTATGTTGTGGCATCAAATACTGGGGCATATCAGAGAGAAGGGTCTTCGACTACTACATAATAAAGTTATAGTTGAAGGTGTGTCTAACTAGTCTCTGGATTTTTATTTTTGTGGACATTGTGCATATGGGAAGCAGAATCAAGTAAGATTCCCTTATGGTGCAACGAGGGCAGAAGTAATTTTACAGCTAGTGCATAGTGATGTGTTTGGACCTGTGACGGTTCCATCATTGGGAAAATATGTGTACTATGTCTCATTTATAGATGAATTCTTGAGGAATACTTGGATATATTTCCTCAGGAAGAAATATGAAGTCTTTGATAGGTTTAAAGAGTTTAAGGCTCTTGTTGAGAATCAAACAGAGAAAATAATTAAGGTGATGAGGAAAGATCATGGTGGAGAGTTATGCGGGAATGAATTTTAAGAATTATGTAAGAAGTGTGGTATATCAAGGCAGAAGACTACTCCATATACACCTCATAAAAATGGAGTTGCAGAAAGGATGAACAGGACTTTGATGGAAAAATCAAGGTGCATGCTTAGTGGTGACGAGTTGGGGAAATAATTTTGGGTAAAGGCAATGGGTACTGCATGTTACCTGGTCAATCAATCACCCTCATCAACACTGGATGACAAGACTCCACAAAAGGTATGGACTGGTAAGAAATCCTCTCTCACACGTCTCAAGGTATTTAGTTGTTAAGCCTATGTTCATGTTCCAAAGGAAAACAGGAGTAAACTAGATAAGAAAGTTGAAAAGTGCATCTTTATTGGGTATAAAGATGGTCTCAAAGGTTATAATATTTGGAACCCAGAAACTAAGAAGGTTGTGTATATCTGAGATGTGGTATTTAGAGAAATGAAGGATTTTGTTGAATAGGAAGTCCTACCAAGAAAGCAATAACTAGAGAAAATTGAATTCGATCCAAAGGATGATGAATCATACTCTACACAAGAACAGGAATCGAAAGAAGAGGATCCTCATACTCCAGTATTGAGGATATCGGTGCAATAAAAAAGGCTACCAGAAAGGTATACTCCACCTAATTTTCATTCAAATTCTTCTTTGTCTATTATTGATGATGATCCTAGAACTGCTAGGGAGGTAGTGGATTCAAAAGATAGAAAAGGGCCATGGTTGAATAAATGGCATCCTTGGATAAGAATGAGGCTTGGATAAGAATGGTACTAGAAGAAATCTCATTGGAAGCAAATGGGTATTTAAAAAGAAGCTAAATGCAGAAGGAAAAGTGGAGAAATACAAATCTTTGTTAGTAGCAAAGGGTTATTCCCGGGTTAAGGGAATTGATTTTGGTGAGATTTTTTCTCCCGTTTCCAAATTAACTTCTATTATATTCTTGTTATATGTTGTTGTCGTGTTTGATTTTGAAGTAGAACAAATGGATGTGAAGACAACATTCCTACATGGGGATCTGGAAGAAGAAATCTACATGAAGCAACCAAAAGGATTTGTTGTGAAGGGAAAGAAGGAGTTGGTATGAAATTTGAAAAAGTCCCTATATGGTTTAAAACAATCACCAAGGATGTGGTATCAAAAATTTGATACTTATATGTTGGGACTTGGCTTCACAAGAAGCAAAGAGGATCAGTGTGTGTATTTTAAATTAATTGGTGATCATTTGATTTTTATTTGATATTGTATGTGGATGACATGTTGCTGATAGGAAACAACAAGGAGATTATCCAGGATGTAAAAACTCAGTTGTCCTCTAAATTTGACATGAAGGATATTGGTGCTGCAAATTTCATTTTGGGCATGGAAATTAAAAGAGATCAAAATAAAAGGAAACTCTAGTTAAATCAGAGAAAAAATGTGGAGAAAATATTGTTAAGGTTTAATATGCAGGAATGTAAGCTGGTCACGGTCCCTATTCCTATAGGTGTAAAGTTATATGTGAATTAGTGTCCCAAGACATAGGAAGAGGAAGAGGACATGTCTCATGTTCCATATACAAGTGTTTATTTAGTGCATTTTTAGCATTCGTTGGATGGGAAAAGCAGTGGCCTTTTTTTCCTAATAGGGGATAATTGCCAGTTTTTGAGATTTATTTGAATATTTGCTACACTTGACTACATAAAGATATCCCTTTTGGATTTTATCCTTTAGACTTTGACACTTCACCCTTCACGCGAGCAGATACTTAGTGTGTGGATGGTTCCTCCATTACTTGGGATCTTCTCACCAACCAAATATGTAAGGAAGGTCGTTGATTAACCATTATGCTCAATCATAGTTTAACCATTGTCACAACATCTCTGGATAGTTCTAATTCATGTTCAAATAGAGACCCCTAATTCCTCTCATGAGCTAGGAAAGAGATGCAACCTGATTCGTTCCTTCTCCAGTGTGAAGAGATTCCATTATGTACAGGAAGTATTGTTATTATGGTTATTTTTATTTATGGGCAATTGGTTACTGTGTAATACAGTTCTGAGGAAAGTGAGCATTTTTGTGAAGCAAGCATCAGTTTTGGGTTGTTTTTTTGGAAACAGGGTATTGTTTAAATTTTAAAATTTTGAGCAGTAAGAAAGATTGATTGTGAATTGATATCAGAGATGGCACGGTTGATGTATCTCTTGAATAGTATCCTTGAGATACCCCCCCATTCTACCATTTTTCGCTAATTACACCCCCTTCACGATCCCAATTTCACTTATTCATTCCATGTTCTGGGATATTTGTTTTGAAGAGGGGTCTGTGTCGAAATAAAATAAAGTTGATAGCGGCAAGGGTTGAGGAATGATGTTCTCGATATTTTTAAATACACAATTGATTGTTTTATTAATTGTTTGAATAGTATTTGTATGTTAATTCCCATCCATGATATCATTTTTCGCTAAATACAAGCCCTTCATATTTCCCATGAACCCTATCAATTCCTTGTTCACATGACAATTAATGAATGACATGTTATGTATGGATTGCATATGTCTCGTAGTAAATTCTAGAGCCGACTATTGATTTATGTAAGTAGAGTTTCATGTATGTTTTACTAATAACTTCATGACTATCAAATTGTTGCTAGAGGATGAGTTTTTTCAGTAAAGGCAGCAATGGTCGAAATAACAGAGGCAGGGTAAATTGTAATCAAGGTCATAGAAGGCCTAGATTTTCTATTCATTTTGATGTTGACCCACAAGAGTTAAACCACTTTTTTCAAGATGGGTTCTTTAATTGGGTTGGCCATGGGATATTTCACCCTCAACCAAAGATACCCCTTTTCTAGCCTCCTCATAATTTTCTCGGCATTCTCGTTCCTTCACATGTGTCTTTGCAACCCGAAGTCCCCACAAATGATGGTTGGAAAGAAATTGTCCACCAACCCGTCTCCCACCACCGTGGATGGCCCACTCTGTGATTTCCTTTACCACCACCAATTAACCCCAATGTTCAAATTTCTCCTATTGTTTCTCCAGTACAATCCTCACACGCTAGAAAGAGACTAAAAACCGACATTTTGCAACCTCTGCAAGACAAATGCAAAGCAATGGCATCCCCCTCTACTCCATCCACTGAATCCTATAAATCTATGTCTTCCTGCCTCTACCTCAAAGATGAATTCTCTCATTTGATCAATGAAATACAACCTCAAAGGTCTAACCAACCAAAGTCCACTCAAGAGAAGTCAATTGGGGACAGCAGTGAAAAGAGAAAATATGCCTCGCAAAGCAGCAAATATGGGTTCTAAATGTTTTTTTTATGATANGTACAATCCTCACACGCTAGAAAGAGACTAAAAACCGACATTTTGCAACCTCTGCAAGACAAATGCAAAGCAATGGCATCCCCCTCTACTCCATCCACTGAATCCTATAAATCTGTGTCTTCCTGCCTCTACCTCAAAGATGAATTCTCTCATTTGATCAATGAAATACAACCTCAAAGGTCTAACCAACCAAAGTCCACTCAAGAGAAGTCAATTGGGGACAGCAGTGAAAAGAGAAAATATGCCTCGCAAAGCAGCAAATATGGGTTCTAAATGTTTTTTTTATGATATTCAGTGATGAGGAAAGCATTTAATGGTTTTTAGTATGTTTTGGATAGCAAGCCTTATTTTTGGATATTTTTTGGATAATGTGAATATCTTCTTTTTGGGATATGATATAAATTATGGTTGATATGTAATATTCAGTTTAAGTGATATTCACGGGAGTTACAAGGGTGTTATATGGTATAAATGATTTTTTTTTATACTTTGCATTTGATGGTAACAAGAAGAAATGATGGGAGACACAAGGGGTCCCACCTATTTAGTCATTATGAATTAAGACCCATATTTATATATTATTATTATTTATTTCTCCTAAACTAATTTGTTAAGTCAATTTGACTTAACTAAACAAAGTAGTTGAACTACTTCAATTGATTGGGAAAGAATAAGAGCTCAATTGGATGAAGAGACAAGGGGAGAATAGAAGGAGAGAAAGACAAGAATAAGTTTTTCTCTTTAGTTAAATGAGATAGTTTTAGTTTTCATTCATTTCTGAGTTTTCTCAAAAGCCTAATCCTCTTGTTGACAGTAGGGTCTCATTGTAGATAGCAAGGTTCAGGACTGAATTATACTTTTCAGCTGTGTTGACGATAAAAATCGCAAAGAGGAATTCCACCTGCAAAGTATTTCTAAAACCTATTATTTAAACTATGCTAATGATATATAATGCTAGTAGGTGGGACTCCCTTGTAGACTGGAGGCTCGGAGATAGTCTATTCACACATTTTATGTTGTTGTTTTGATCCTAATTATAGGGTCTTATATGGTTGATGTCGCAGTATTTCTTTTATTTTTAACATAATAGCAAGTGGATGATGCATTTTATGTGATTTTCCATTGTGCTAATCTCTAATCCTATGTTATGAGTGGCATATATTTATTGTTGTTACATTTGATATTGTCGCCATGATTCATTACCTGTTACACTTGCACAAGACACATGTTAGTAACAACATGAAACAAAAGCAATGGAAAGAGACTTATGGAAAAAATTCAAGGAAAGAAACTATACTATACTATGTTAAGAGGTTATGTGCAAATGAAATGAAAAGGAATTAGTGTTAGTCCTAACTAGCAATGGTTATTGGCTACAGGAATTATATTGAGTTATATTGGGTGCATTTGATTTATGGTATGGTATGGTTTTTAGCAATGGTTAATATGGATTGGGGTGGCGCAATTGGCAAGCAATACGTCGCAAGTTTCAATGTATGGAATTAATGGTATGGTTTTTGGCTGGTTGTCATGTACTATGAAATTGAATGTGAGGAAGATGGAAGCAACATGGAGTAAATGCACGTCACTCCATACTTCTCCCATCAAGTCATCATCCTAGCATGGTTATTGTTTCATTTGGTTTGTTGTGGTTAAGCTCCAAGATTCAAGCCTAGAAGGAACTGCTCGACCAACTCACCCTTTTTAAATCCATTGGTTACAGGTATGGTTATTTTCGCCCATCCATGAATTTTTCTCTATGTATGAAACGAACGATGGCTCAGTAATGTGTTGGTTTTTGTTTTCCTGAGATTGGAAACTGTGTAAACACGTGGGTATTTTATCTAGAATGACTGTGTGTTATTCGTTAGCAAATGAACGAATGGGTTGTTGAGGTTATGATTTCATTGGTTGTTATGTGTGGTGAAAATTATGATGGATCTCTGTTGTTTTATGTATTTATGGGTATTTTGTTGGAGGGTTTCATTCTATTTAGCCTTGTTGGCCGCCTCCTCACAGCTATGGTAACCATGTCTAGTTGTATTATGTTTCTATGGGGTTGCTTTGTATGTTTTCAAACTACCTTTTTGGTCACTGTGTATCTTCTAGAGCCTGGTCGTGGGCTTATTTTTGTAGTATTGGCATCAACACAGTTGGTTATGAGGTGGCCATTATGCCAAGAAGTATGCTTTATGGTTGTTGGTAATACCTGGGGTCTGCATTTCCATTGGCATTGTTATAAATTGGTTCGTCTCTTGAGAAAAGCGTGAGGGTTATGCCTCTGTGTGTTCTTGGTATTTGTTATTGTCCAGTGAGCAATCATTTCTCCTTTTAATTTTTTCCTACCCTACCCAGTGTTGAACTGTCACACTATTACACAATATGAGAGTTATAAAATCCTATCGTTCCACTCTACTTGTTTCAAAGGTTTTCTACCTACTGTTGATATGTTCGACCTCCAGTGTTTGGTGACCGAGCGAACTCTTGATTATTTCTTTTGTTCATGGTTACAGAGCTCGATTTTGAAAACCCCAACCAGTCACACTCTTGTCAGGTATCTTGTTGATTATCATAAGTTGGTTGAGTGGTTATGACAATTGCTTTGAGTGTTGTCTCGTCTCTGTTTGATTGGGTTGTTGGAAGTTGCAATTGGGGATGAGAATTGGTGTATAGTCGAGGGGTTGCCTCCTTTTGTTGTGAAATTTGCATCGATAACGTAGCTCATTTTTTTATTAAATTGGTTGATTGGGAGTAAATGGTAATGTACAGTCAGAGGGTTTCCTCTTTTCGTTATGTGTTGGTCGTTGTGTTCCTACAGCATGGTGTCAAATTGTAGTTGGTGGTTGTTGTGTGTTTGATTAGTCCCGACCGAGATCATTGAAAGTTGGGGAAGATGATGACTGTGACTTTGTTGTTTACTGTGTATAGATTATGGAGACATCATGCATTGTTTTATTTAATTGCACCATCAAAAATGAAGCTCGGGTTTTGTATTATCATTTCATTGCAAGTTTTATTGGTTAATATTATCAAAGGAATAAAATCGGACAAGTTTTAAAAAAGTCTGTTCAACTTGGGGGAAGACCTGTGTTTATGTTTGATTTGGGAAATTATGAATTATGGGCAGTGGTTGATATTCTATAGAAATATATGATGGACAGAGATGAAAAAATGTGACTATGTGTTCCTTTTGATTTTGTTTAAATGAAAATAAAAGAAAAGAAAAGAAACAAGTACTCTCTTAACAAGACTATTGAAAACCATAGTGATTTTGAGTATGATTATAGACTATGTTGATTGAAAAAGTTTGAATAATTGAATGTGGGATAGTGAACAGTTTTTGACACACGGGAATTGCTAATTGGTATTGGTATCCTGGTATTGAATACAGAGTTGTTTTTTATGGATTACTAAATGAGTTTTACTAACAATATCAATTCTTTTCCCTACCATTATTTCACTTTTCGCACATTACAACTCCCCTCGCCTTCCCATATTCATTATCGACTCCCTGTTCCTAAAATTTAATTATAGTTAAGATAAATTTTGTATTATGACAGTTAAATGATCACACAAGGATGAATTACAATGATATATTCTTTGGATTTATGATACAGTTGATTGTTTGATTTTTTTGAGCAGTAATCATGATCTATTCCCCCTAATTTTAACATTTTTCACTCAATACAATCCCTCACATATCCCAGAACCCTTATTCACCCCCTTCTCATTGACAGGTATTAAACGATTTGTATGGATTGGATTGCATGAGTCTGATATGTTGTTGAGCCAAACTTTGTTTCATATTTAAAAGAGTTGTCATGTATGGTTGTTGAAGAAACTATTTGCTAATCAATAATGCATACAGGAATGATTTTTTTCAGCATAGGTATCCATGGATGGGGTAACAGAGGAAGAGGAAATTGGAATAGGGGCCCTAGAAGGCCAAGGTTCTCTATACATTTTGATGCAAACTTGCAAGAGATGGGCCAGCTATTTCAAGATGGATTTTTTTAACTGGATTGGGCAAGGAGTGATCCAACCTAGGCCAGAAAGGCCTCCCTTCCAATCCCCATAGGTCCCTGGCATCCCAATGCCCCCTCATGTTTCACTACAACCTGAAATCCCTGAAAATGACGGATGGAAAGAGATTGTCCACCCGGCAGTCTCCCAACATCATGGCTAGCCTAACTTGTCTCTACCTACTCCTCCACATGTTAATCAAATTGTCCAAGTTTCCCCTATCCACTCACCAGTACAGTCTTCACATGCAAGAAAAAGGTTAAAAACAAAGGCCTTCCATGCCCCTGACAAAGGAAAATTCATTGTTGCCCCATCCTCACCCTCAAATGACTCTACCAAATCCATATCCTCTCGCATGCATTTGAGAGATGATTGCTCTCATGTGATCAGTGAGATTAGGCCTAATGGCTCCACAAAGCCTAAGTAAAATTCAGAGAGATCAAAGGGTGACAGCAGCAACAAGGGAAATATTGCCTCCCAGAGTGGAAAATATGGATTTTAAGTGTTTTTATTTATTGATTGTTGAGAACAGTTGACTTTTGAAATTTTGGACAGCACACTATTTTTTGGATATATGGGTAATATATTTTTGGAAATAATTTCAATTATCATTGATATAAATTCTCAAAATATGAGAGTGATGATGGGAGTCACAAGGAGGGATGTTTTTATTGATTAAATGTTGTGTTATGTTTGTTAAATAAGTAAAGGGAGTCACAAAGGGTCCCACTTACTAGTTATTATTTATTAAAAACCCTTATTATGATTTTATTACTTTTCCCCCTTAACTAAACAGTTGGTTGAGTTTTAGTTAACTTAACTAAAGAAGTGGTTCAACTACTTCAACTAATTCTAATTGATTAAAGGGAAAAGGAAAAGGAGGACCAAGAGGAGAATAGAAGGAGAAGCATACTAAGGTCTGCTCCTTGAGTTTTGTTGAGATAATTCAGTTTTCATTCATTCTTTAATTCATTGGAAGCCTAATTCTCGTTTATGCTAGCAAGGTCCTATTGTAGACAGCAAGATTCAGGGTTGAATTACATCATTTAGACACTTGTTTTTCAAAGGTGTCGATCTATCTTTGATAGTCTGTGTAGACTTGTCTGTTTGTGAATTAAATTCCATGACTGGCAAAGGCTATTGTGTAGAGTCGAGTGGGCAGCAATCTGTGGCAAGTTGATCCAGCTTTTAAAGTTCATTTCTTTTACTTTCTATCAGAAGTCCTTTTGTATGGTTTTCATTGGGGACATCTAAGTTTGACTTTGGTTCAAAACTTCCTTAGGGAATTTTGTAAAGAGAACAATTCTTTTGATAAATTGGAATGAAATAAACGATTGCTTTATGTCTCATCTGTTTTAATTATTGACTTGGTGTTTTTACTTCTGTCTCTATATTTATTTCAGCATCTATTATATTCATAAAATTACATAAATAATGAATTTTCCAGCAAACTTTCATTTATAGAAAAATTAGCCTAAGCACTTGTAATCAATACTTGTGAATTAGGATACAAATTTTGATGGCTATAAATGTCAGGTGATATTCCCGTCTATCTTGATTTAGCCAAGTAAGATCTGAAAAAGATTGAGTAAGATCATTTCATATATTTTCCTCAACAAGCCGCCTGTGTTAGAGGTGTTGATTCATCCTTGATAGTCTGTGTATTCTTGTTTGTTTGTGAATTAATTTTCATGGATAATAAAGAATATATTGCAGAGTCAAAATGGAAGCAGTTTGTGGCAAGTTGATCTGGATCATTGATTTCAGTTTTATTTACTGTCAGTGTCTTTTTGTATGGTGCCCATCAGAGATATCTAAATTTGAATTTGGTTTGAATTTGGTTCCTACCCTCGCAGGGGTTTGTAAAGAGAAATACACTTTTGGTATCTCAGACTGAAATAAAATCACATTGTTGTTCTGTATCATACTTGTGTCTTCATGACTTGGTCTCTCTTTTCTCTTTTGGTCTCCATGTTTTCTTTATTGTAAAATCAGTATACATTCCAGTAGCTTTGTATAAATTTTATTTTACACTGCAACATATATAAATTATAAAACCAGCCTTAATCCTTGTAATTAATACTCATGGATTGAGTAAATGTTTTTTAGGCTATTAATCCTGAGTGGCATTCCCAACTATCTTGTCCTAGCCAGGAAAGATCTGAAAATGATTGAGTAAGGTGTTCCATACCTTTTTCTCAACATTTATTTTTGGCGACCATATTGGGGAGATCTTCCATATCTCTCTGGTTGATTGTATTCATGATTATCTTTGAATATTTCTGGTTTTTTTTCATATGCTCTTTGACTGTTTTTTCTCATGACAGTTCCTTCTACAAGGCATCCTAATATTGAACATGGTCTTAAGGACCAAACTAGCATTGCCTTGAATTTATTCAATACCATTCTAGAAATTGCTTGTACCTGGGCCGAGCTTGAATGCTTTTGGGAAGTAGTTGAACAAGATACAAGTATATGTGAATGTTGGGAATACATGCCAAGGAAACCTAGAAATCAGCAGTAACCTCCCTTCTTCTAAGTCTTTGGTTTTCATTTTCATGTCCTCAAATCCTCGCATTTCTAGAAGAAGAAGTGGATTGTCCCCTGAAGCTATTCCTATCATTGAAATAGGAAGGAGGAAAGCCATTTTGTTGACCCAAGGAAGTACTCTAAGGAGGACTTTGTCGGACTCTGTCGGCTCAACCATTTCTCCCTTACCCATCACTCCCAAAATGGCATCCGTAGGTGGTGTTAGTGGCATTGGAAGTGCTCCATAATCCCAACCTTCAGCCTCATCGGTAATAGGTAGTCTATATATTCATCAAGTTCCTTTGCAATTAGCTACCAACCTTACAAAAGTTATAAAGGAGTACGAGCTTTTCCAATTTGAGGAAGATGTTATTACCACCCTGTTGAGAACTCAACACACCCTAAAAGCTTTTATGAAATTCTATCACTTTTGGGTACCACTTGTTTTCTTTTGTTTTGTTGTATGAACTGAGTCCACTGTGGAGGGATTGATAATTTTGTTTTCATGTCTTTTCATCGATCACAGTGGATTTGTTTGAACCTGTCAATGTGAAAACATTTGTGTCTTAAAGAACTTTGCATTCTAACTAACAATCTGTAGCTAAAATTATGACTAGCGCGCCTATGTTCGGCATCGGAAAAATCCAAGCAGGTAAAATGACCACACAGTAAAAATAATCGTCGATCACCGATGTATCATTGGCATCAGTAAAAGGCGGAGTAAATTTGCGCTAGTTGTTCGCCAAGAATATTCAGGAGTTAGCCAATTTCCCATCGGCGTCGATGAAATACGAGAGGGATAAACATTTACATGAGCCATGATAAACCCTCGATAGAAAATGACAGTTGTGTTTGTTTGGGGTCGATGAAATCTCAAAGGGTTAAATCATTGAAAATTTATGCATGGACACATCGTTGATCATTGATCCCCGATGCACTTTCGGCATTGGCAATTTTTGAGGGGGTTAATTCAAGAGCACTTGGTTAATATTATCGTCGATCATCGATCCTTGATATTTTTCCGACATCGATAGGGTAGGATCTGTTGTTAAAACTATTATCTAAGGAAAAGTCCTCGATTCCAAATAACATGATTAAATGAAGATGTCAGTTTCAAGTGTCACGTGTCTTTGCCACATAGGCATTTTGTACGGCCTAGTTTTGTCCCGAGCCACTTTAGGTGTCTCTGTGTCCTAGTCACAATTCTGAGTCAGCTTTCCCACGTCGTCTCTGTATGGCAAGATGGATCAGCGTCAGAGTTTTTTCTAGGATATATCAACGAACAATGTTTAAAGAGAAGCCATGACTCCTGATCCACCAGTTAGATTAGTGAAACGGTGGGATGTTTTCAACACAAGATACGATCAGATTATGCCATTTAATAGCCCAGTTAACATTTCACTCCACATAGGTTTCTACCACGTGCATCGATTAAACAACGAGAATTTGAAATCGTCGATAGACCACATTATAGCTCGTTCTCGCACCGCCAAACTACGATCGAATTTAATTTTAAACATAATGAATATATGGTGGCATATTTTGTAGAACCACACTCATATCCTGAATTGAATAATTGATGCGACAAGGTAAGTATGATCTCTGTTTAAATCATTATTACAACTTCGAACACCTCCATTCTTCACACAAGTTTCCATTTCCAAAGTAGATGAAGAAGCGAAGAGAGTGTCTCAAGAGTTTCATTTGATTTTCAGAATATCAAAACCAGGTTAAGCTAACAGAAGAGGTATGTGTTAAATTTTATTAGTTCGGCGGTCATAAATTTTATATATCATCATTTGATATGTTACATAGTGTCCAGCTATGTTCTATCTGCAGGGAAAAATGCCTCAAATAAATCCCACGACTAGACGCTCACCGAGGGCACCGAAGTTAAAGGAGGCAGAGATTGGTGAAGGTTCTTCTCCTGTAATTGTGAGGCAGTTGGAATACGCTCTCGGGTCAAAACTAGTCATTAAAACTTTGATAAAGAAGGCATTCATTCAACCCCGGGATTTTTATGATACAAAAGTGACCACTAGATCTAAAATAATGCTCCCACAGTGGGGAGATCTATTCAACATAATCAACCAAGAGGATTACCCGGCATTTACCCCACACAGTGACCCAGATGTAAGGGTCCTCGATGACCAAGTTTTCCCAAACATTTGGAGGTCATGCTTGTACATGGTATCTTGTCGAACTCTAGTCTTACCCTGCATTGAGACTCTGAGTTGGATAATTGATCATACAAATGCACAGAAGTGCCTCATTAATGATGAGAATGGTGGATGTGTCAAATTTTTTCTCCCGATAGAGGTCCATAAGTATTACAAGCTCAGGGACTCAGAGGAGCGGTTGAACGAAAACTTCGTGGTGAAATTGTATGAATTCCACGAAACTATCTGATAAATTTCCTCATGGTGGAAGGAGGACAAGAAATTTACAAACTGGATAAATGGTTGGTAAGGGACAGTGAACCTGAGGGAGCCATATATCTACTTGATGGCTCTCATATGTCGATTATATGGGGAAAAGGATTGCGCCAAGTTCTCGGAGGTATCGATGCCTCGGGCGTACACTCTGGCTATTTCTAGGAGTATTTTCAACTAGGGAGAAATCATCTCCAAATAAATTGAGCACCAATGTATTGCAGGCTCAGACGTCAAAACAAGGAGAACCTCCCACTTTCCACATGGCCTCGTACCTACTAGATGTAATCTACGCAAGGAATGTCTTCGTCGATATGAATTTAAGCTAGCACATTGCATAACTACATGTTCATGTCTACTTCAGCATCCAATGGGAGAACAGTACAAAAAGTCTTACGCCCTTATTTGCGATGAATTCATCGCCAGGATTTTTTTCATTATATTTAAAAAGGAATGCCCAAGGATGTCTGTAGTGGCCAAGAAAATTATATCAAACGTAGGCCACTAGTATCTAGATGAACACGTAACCTATATCAGGGTGTTTGAGGCCATCAGAACACCACATTTTCTCCCTTCTGACGTCCCAGACCGACTCATTATAAGAGAAATATGCTATCAAACTATCTTGCAAGGCTATAACGCCACTTTGGTCAAGGACAAGAAATGAGCATGTATACCCTACAGTTTCCATGTGGGGTTTTATATAGTGAAGGACATGGCTCAAGATAAACAAAAGGGTTTGAATCAGCTGGAATGTAGGTTTCTGATAGGCCATTTTTGCAAGCACGACCCTGAAGGCCTTGTCCTCCAACATGCTTCACAAGTATCTTCTTGTTGGCCATACGCACACAACAAGTTCGAAGATGAGAATTTTACAGAATGTGATCAGGATTGGGAGGAGGTATTACAAAGTAAAGCTAACCCGAACATGACCAGGTTAAAAGCTATGAGCATGGATGAGCAGGTCGAAATAATAGAGAAATCGACTCAAGAATCTCTCAAGGTTAGAGAAGAAATTAGAGCAGCAGAAACCATAGAGGCACAAAGGAGAGGGTTGTTGTTACTAGAAGGAGCCAAGAGAGTCATCGACTAGCTAGAGAATGATCCTCAAATCATAGAAATGATGAGGATCCCCTTGTATGACCCAATTACAATAAGAGAGGAGCCAAATGGCTCAGAGTCAATACAACTGGAGGAAATCACCAGTCTAAAAAACCCCAGAGTTCCATCACCACAGATTAGATCATCGATGACCATTCCAACCCAATTTGAAAGTCCAAGAACACCAGGTGAAATAGGTGTGTCAAATCCCATGTTTGATCTAATAACCATCTATGATGATGAGGAGAGTTCGGAGGTCTCACTGGTAACTCAGATACCGATTATAGAGGAGAAGGAACCTGAGAAAACATATGCTCCAAGTCCTGATGCATCAGTTCAAAACCCTCCCCAGGGCGACCATGAGGCCGAAAATGTCTTAGACACTGAGTTTCTCGTCTTGTCAGGGACCTCAAAAGACAGCTTTAGAGAGGATCTAGGATCAGGTGGGCAAAAATAGGAAGTGCAATAGTGAGAGATCAGCACTTCAACAGTCAATCACCAAGTAAGTATTGAACCTATCACTGACTCTTCAATTTTGATCGATACATTACCAGTCGATGAACACCAGACAGAGGTCGAGCCATCAGAGCATATGAAAGAAGTATAGGAACCAGTCCTAGAACAAATTCACACAATGGGGAGCCTAGGAAACACTCTAACCTAGGGAGAACAACAAATACCTGAGCCTGTTGATGAGTTCGTCGATATACAGATGATCGCTTATGACAGGAAGAGGAAATCTATCATGAAAAGGACCACCAAGAAGAGAAGACTCACACTGGATAGCTCGATTTTCATCACCACAGAGGAGAAGTTTCTCAATACAGAACATGAAAAGACATCTGAGATCATCGACGCAGGGATGGATATCATTGATGCCACATTGGATCAAGCAAGGGGAGATGAAAAGGATATGGTTGTTGCACTAAAGGAGCTAGATCATCTATGCCATTTGGAAAAATACTATCAAGACTTGACGCAGGCCACGGTGTTTCTAAAGAGTGAGTTCCAAGATGCTTATGTAAATTTCACAAGCGAAAGACATCTTTTCACTGCAAGTATAGCCAGTTTCCAAGAAGATACCCTTATGGCACTAGAAACTTGCAAGGACGTGGAGAGATGGTATGAAAAAGCATACCAAGCAGTAGAAAGAATTGACTACATCAACACAGTGCAGAAGGGCTGAGACGCAGAGGAGCATGGTATTCGAGTTCTAAGGGATAGCAGCATCTCTCAGATTAGGAAAGCAATTGAATACTAGGTAAGTATGGCCTAGGAACCTCAGCGAGAGATACATAATAAGTGGGTCGAGTGAAAAAAAGGCTGGGAAAATATCAATTGGAAGATGAAAGGTATTGGCCTCCTAGAATTCGACTCACCCGAAGACTTTGTCGACATGCATGACGTAGTCAAGCGACATGCAGAACAAAACACAGCATGGGAAGTGGAGATCGCACAAGTGTAAATCATGGCACCAGGTCAAATACAACAGATTATGGAACATTCGATCAAGGCTCATGCAGTTCTACAATGGTTAAGTCCCAAGATCATCAAATACAGAGAACGGACAGTAGAAGTGAAATAAATCCTTTTAGCCTTGATGGATCAGCATAGGTTCCCGTATGCTAACACATGCGAGGATATCTTCGTCAAGTGGTCAGAATATGAGAAGAGACATTCACTCCAGTAGAACCACAAGATGATTTTCAGAGAATAAAGAGATCAAGTGCCATGTGGCACTATTTTGTTTTACTTAACTTAAACTTGTAGTAGTGATTTTTAGTTAGTGATTCTTTATAAATAAAAGGATTGACCTTCTAGAAAAGGTCGATGATTTTGGGAAGAGACCCTCTTTTGGATAATTGTAAAGAACTATTTATGAGCAAACTTAATTGAGAAGTCTTGTTTAGGACCAGAGACAAAATTTTGTTTTCCATCAAAGGCGTTATGTGATTGGATTAAGAAGGAATTACTTACAAATTTTATTTCAGTAACTGATGATGTAACAAGTAAGAGTTTATGAATTTATTGATAAGTTATGTTTTTCAACATTTTTCATAGTTCTTTTGTTCTTAATGATGGAAAGCAAATCGTTGTGTTAATGTGTTATTGATGGTAGAGCTAAGGAAACTATTTTTCTTGCAATCATCTTATTACATGCGTATTTTTCTTACGATAATTGTATCTCAGTCAATGTTGAAATACTATCAAGTTAACGTATTAGTACTAGGCTTGCAATTGGTGTGAATATCTTTATCTGCATGCTTGAGCCCAAGGGTTATCCCAAGCTCAACCGTCTTCAGTAGTTAAGAATCCTTTCTATCAGTTGGTTTATACCATCACATCTCATTTTTATCAGACTTACCTAATAAAAGAAAAGACAAAAAGAGAATGTTTAATATTAAGGAGAAACTTTCATAGAAATACATCTTGTTAATCACCAAGTAAATCCCATCGATAAATTAGCTAGATCGAAATATCTAGAGAACCATTCCACCATTAAACATTGAAGAGTCTAATTGGGCCTCTAAGGCGGGTTTGTTTCTTGTTGTTGAGATAAAGGGATCTCGAACCCCTCAACATAATTGGCGCTAGAAGGAGGGCTTGAATGAATGAATGGCTAACAATATTTCTGATATAATATTTCACATAGTTGACAAATTCAAAACATCCCACATGCATGGCTAGTCATTCTCAAGACAATCGACAAATAGAGAGTACTCCCAAAATGAGAAAATATCCCCATCACGAGGAAGAAAAACTATTTCCTGAAATACCTTACACTCTTCCCCATGAGGAGTTGAACCAATTCAGAAGAATCACAAGATCTTACGCTTGGAAAATTGGATCGTTTCCCTTCGCCCCGTTACTTCCTCGTAGAAAAAATTAAGTAGAAAAGTGGTCGATGCCCCCAGCCAGGTTTTTTTTCACACAGTAAAAGACCTGATAGATTTTTCCCTCACTGAGATCGAACAACCCCTCAATCTGATCCCCGAAACACCAGTTGGTAACTACTCTGAGCCAAACGATTTCGAATCAACTCGGATCACTTAGTTTCAGAATCGGAAGACATGGAGGATAACAATGACAATAATGAAGAAAGGGGAAATCCACCTCCAAATAACCAACCTTGGTTAGCCAGAGATGCTCTAGAAATCCCAGGATGGGTACATAACCTCCCTCGACATCCAGAAAATTACTTCCCATGTTCGACCCTGAAATTTACAGATTGCCTGAAGACCATATTAAAAATTTCATACTAGCTATAAGATTGATGAACGTACAACATGAGGACATAGTATGTAGAATTTTTCCTTATACCTTTTAGAATTCTGCCTCAACTTGGTATTTTAACTTGCTCGTAGGGTCCATAACTAGTTGGACAAAGTTTCAAAAATATTTCTTAGACAAATTTGCAGAAGAAACCACCATAGGAGCTTTGATGGTTGAACTCTTCATCGCCACCATGAGTTCAAAAGAGAAGGTTAAAGACTTCAATCAATGGTTTACCGCTCTCCTGAACAAATTTCAACCCAAATCTAAACCTTCTCAGGAGTTGAAAATTGAGGTATATGCTAATGCTCTCCCTGCTTCTATTTCCATGTTTGTGAAAAGGGATGCCAAACATACCCTAGCTGAAAAATTTGAGGAAGCCAAAATGATTGAATTCCAAATGAAGGGATGCAAAGAAGGCTAGGTCTCACTAGTTAAGAAGGAATTTCAACCTCCGCCTAGGAGAGGAATGTTGTTGACTAGGCCTCCGGGAAATAAATAGAACAATGTCTCAAAAAGGGAAGCGAGGACATAGAAGACCTAAAACGGATGATAAAGAAATTTTCAAATGAAATCATAGACATGAAAAGAAGTGTCGGGGAAGGAAACCAAGGTCAAAGGCCTTATAAACCCTTTTTCAAGAGAAACCCACCTTTCAAATCAATTGAACCTCCCCTAGCCAACTTAAACATCGACCTGGGTAATGTAGCATCCGACTCTTTTTGTATGTGTCATCAAGAGAAACATTCTGAAAGAGACTGGCCCCAATGGGTGGACTCTATGAATTTAATAGCCAATCGGTTCCTAGACGAATTTTCCCTTATCGAAAAATCAAGTAGCTCAGTGATGAACATCGTCCATCGTGAGGAAGTTGAGCCGTCGGAAGAAAAAGCCATGTTTTTATGGGATCCTGACTTACCGATGCCTATTGATGATGTATTTGAGGTTCAAGAACCACTCGTTGAGGGTTTGGCTATGCAAACGCGAAGTAAGGGTCAACCAGTCTCAAATGGACTTACCATTGTCAAATCTTCGAGGGGAAAGAAAACAGTCGATCACTTGAAAGCACCTTTTGTCTCCCAAAGAAATATTATAAACATCCATACATGGGAGTCACTAAAGCTAGACTACAACATAGTAGAAGACTTTAAAAAGTTGAAGGCTAATATGTCGGTCATGGACATGTGTAGAATTCCCCATCAAAAGGACTTTTTGTTACAAGCCTTAAAGTCAATATAAGCCCCTATAAAAAGTACTGACCTAGGGGAGGTTCCATCTCCCACAGATCTAAAGAATAAACTAAATGTGAACACTTTCTCTGTAGATAAAAAAGGAAAGCCTTTTGTCCCACCTTTCCTTTTAACGTTTGAAGTCTTCAACAGAAACCTCCATAATTGTTTAGTCGACTCAGGGGCATCCTCCAATGTCATGACACTATTTATCTGCAAGAAATTAAATGCAGTTCCGATCAAAAGTGATAAACATGTTATACAACTAGACAGAACTCAAGTAAAAGTTATTGGGGAACTTAAGGATGTCATGATCAGAATGGATACACACCCGAAATTTGTTCAAGTAATTGACATCATTGTAGTAGATATACAATAATCTTATGGACTACTACTTAGTCGAGATTGGTCTGAGAAATTGAATGGATACTTCAGCACGGACTGGGCTCACATCTGGTTTCCATTAAAGGGACATCCCAACATTATTAGGATCGATAGGGAGAGGTATCTCAAACATACTGTCACCGATTTAGAATCCTTCAATGAACCCTCTTCAATAGATTTCCCCATGCTAGGAAACTACTCCCATGATTCTGATTTCAGAAATTTTGCTCCTCTCTCAACTGATGTACCTCTCACTCAAAACTCTGAAATGGATTTTCAACTAAATCTACTGGCAGCGGCGGAAGAAAGCCTCTTCTTCCAAGAACCTTTGTTGGAAACCGTAGATAAGGTGTGCGGAGATGAGGAAATAAATAGGCATGAAGAAGCTGATAAATTTCTCTCACAAGTGTGGGCGTTGTGCTTTGATGGGTCTAAATCGCAAGAAGGGTCGGGAGAAGGATGTATCCTCATTGACGCAAAGGGGAAGTGGAATTTCATGTCCTGCAGACTAGAATTTGAATGCATTAATAACACTATTGAGTATGAAGCTCTAGTTCAGGGACTAAAGAAAGCCATAGACTTAAACATTAAAGAACTGAAATTTTTTGGGGACTCTGAAATTATCGTTAGGAAAGTAAAGAATACTATACATTTCAACTCGCCCCACTTGAGGAATTATCAACAAGAGGTTCATAGGCTAATAGAACATTTTGAGGCCTTTAATATTATTGTGGTTCTCAAGACAAAGAATGCTCTTGTTCATTCCCTAGCTACTGCAGCCTAGAGGCTATCCCCTTTAGAAGAATATGAAGCCTCCAAGTTCACTGTGGAACTACTCTACAAACCATCAGTACCCAACAATATTTCTAATTGGAAGGTTTTTGAAGGAGATGAACAGATTATAGAATTTCTAACCAATCAAGAAAATTTTAAATATTTGTCTATTGATGATGAACCATTCCAAGATCAACTAGAAGAAACCGATTTCCATGAAAAAAGAGGCGAAACAAATCACTCTAGTAAAAAACCAAGGTTTCACATGATACTGAAAGGGGTAGCCAATTTGGAGAACCTTTTTGAACTAAGAGAAATATTTAAAGGGTCAACGAACACAAAGACAGGGAGTTTTTGTCCCATATACAAGACTATAAATCTAGCAACCTCAGAAAACCCTAAGAATATAAATCTAGGAAAAACGGTGTCTAAATAAGAAACGAAAGCTTATCTCGAAATTTTTAGAGAATATCAAGATTTTTTTGCATGTTCCTACAGAGAATTGAAAACTTATGATGCTCGCATTATTCAACACACAATCCCATTAAAATCCAGAGTAAAACCCTTCAACAAAATCTTAGGAATTATCATCCATCTTTGGAACCTCTCATGTATCAAGAGTTAAAGAAATTACTAGATGCTACGATTATCTTCCAGGTTAGACACTCTGCATGGTTAGAAAATTTGGTTCATGTCAGGAAAAAGTCTAGGGAGATCCGCCTGTGTGTAGATTTCATAAACCTTAACAGAACATCAAAAAATGATAACTACCCAGTCCCACCAATGGAACAGCTTTTGCATACTATGTCTGGTTCTAAAATTTTCCTCCTTCTGTATGCTTTTTCAGGTTACAACCAGATTCTAGTTTCAGAATAATATCGATTGAAAACTACCTTCCGAACCAAGTGGGGAACTTTTGCTTATAAACGCATGCCCTTTGGTTTGATTAATGCAGGAGCAACCTTCCAAAGGGCCATGGATGTATCTTTTGGGGGATTGATTAACATATGTGTAGTAGTATACTTGGATGACGTGACTGTGTATTCAAAGAAAATAAAAGATCACATCCAACATCTAACCCAGATTTTAGAAAGGTGTAGGAAATATGGAATATCTTTAAACCATAAGAAAACTATCTTTGGTGTCGAGGAAGGGAAATTACTAGGTCATATTATATATCAAGTAGGAATTGGCATAGATCCAGAATGAATAAAGGAAATATCTCAGCTTCTTTTACCCCACAACAAAAGGGCTATGCAATCCTTCTTTGGAAAGATTAATTTTGTGAATAAGTTCACGCCCGATTTCACTGAAACTATCAAACCCTTACAAAACATTATTCGCAAGGATGTTGATTTTAAGTGGGATGAAGAGAGAAAAGATGCCTTCAACAATATCAAGACTACAATATCTCAAGCTCTGGTGTTGTGAAGTCCATCTTTAGTAAATATTTCCTCCTCTATACTTTCTCCTCCAACCACTCATTAGTCGTGGTTTTGACCCGGAAGGATGATGATAAGAATGAGGCACTGGTATAGTTTATGAGCACTAACCTCCAAGGAGTCGAATTAAACTACCMTGCTATAGAAAAACAAGATTATGTGGTGTACAAAGAAGTAAAACATTTTAGATATTACATCCTAAAAAATCACACCAAATTCATCATGCCCCATGCCACAGTCTAATCCCTATTCACTTGACAGGAGATGGGGGAGAGAAGAGGAAAATGGATGGAATTTGTCCAAGAATTTGATATAGATATAAAACCTACCAAGCTATTGAAGGGACAAGGGTTGTGTAAACTGGCCGCATAAGCCCAAGACTGAATAAATGAATACCTCGGGTGAGAAACTGAATTAGCATTATGGTGTAGTGAAGATTTATGCATTCCCCCAGGGAAAGAGTCTTGGTATGGAAAACTGTTTTACCTCTTGTATCATGGGACTTTCCCAGAAAACATGAACCCTAAGGAAAGGAGAGCTCTCAGACTAAAATATGCACAATATTGCCTCATAAATTCAGTACTTTTCCACGTAAATTATGATGGGGTACTCTTGAGATGTCTCGAACGTGAAGATGCAGAAAAGGTTCTAAGGGATATCCATGATGGTCTTGTAGGCGGACACTTTGCAAGGAATACCACTTCTCACAAAATATTAGGAGTGGGTTATTACTAGCCTACTCTATTTAGGGACGCTCATACATACACTAGAAACTGTAAAACATGTCAAATGAGTGTGGGGAGAGAGAAGAGAGCAGTTGTCCCACTCCAACTAGTGATCATATCCAGACCATTCAATCAACGGTGGTTAGACGTCATAGGGGAGATTACCCTGAGTTCTTCAAAACAACATAAATAAATATTGACTGCCACGGACTATTTTATGAAATGGGCAGAGGCCATCCCTCTGAATCACCTAAATGAAAAGGTTGTAATCCAATTCATAGAACAACAATTGATCACGAGGTTTGGGATTCCCTTCGTTCTTGTGTTTGATAATTCTCCTTATTTTTCTTCCACTCTATAAACATTGTTTTCTCTAGACAAAGGAATCATAATCAGATACTCTACAAACTACTATCTGCAAGGAAATGGGGTGACAGAATCAACCAATAAGAACCTAGTGATGATCTTGAGAAAACAGTTGTAGATAATCATAGGAATTGGCATAGATCACTTCATAATGCCTTATGGGCAGACAGAGTAACACCCAAGGAAGTTATAGGGAACTCCCCATACTTTCTAGTATACAGACAAGAATCCATTCTCCCAGATGGATTATATCTTCCATCCATTCAGCTTCCTCGGGGTTCAAGAGGACAACCCTCATCAATTATTCAACATAGAATTGATACGCTCCTCATGCTAGAAGAGAAAAGGGAGAAAGAAAAATAAAATTTCGTCGCTCATCAGCAGATAGCTAAAATATGGTTTGAAAAGCATAAGGCCAAAGAGAAGAATTTTGAAGTAGGAGACTTAGTCCTGAAATGGGATAGAGAAAATGAACCTAAGGGAAAACATTTGAAGTTACAGAATCTATGGCTCGGACCTTTTCAGGTATCCAAGAAAATTGGGACATG